>JAPMOB010065917.1:0-14097 GCA_029875015.1 Lepomis gibbosus | reverse complement strand
ATAAAGCTTATAGTTAGGGCTGGCTCGGGTGAGTCCTGAACCATCCCTTAGTTATGCTGCTATAGGCCTAGACTGCCGGGAGATTTCCCATGATGCACTGAGATCCTCTCTCCTCTCCTTTCTCTTCCTATGAGTGCAACCTCATCCCATTAATGCATGTTACTAACTCGACTTCTTCTCTTTCCCGTAGTCGTGTGCTTTCTTGTCCATCTCCTCTCTCACTCCTGTTTTAGCTTCATAACACTGACTCCCAGTATGTTTTAGAATAGACTTTAGAATTTTATTGATAACTTATAAAGCTCTTCATGGCCTCTCTCTGTACCCTTTATTTTTGAGTGAAAGGGGACAGAGCGTTTGCAGTTAGGGCTCCGAGACTCTGGAACAGCCTGGCTGAGAAAATCAGGGGGGCTGAGTCAGTGAACTCTTTTAAGTCCCTTCTTAAAAACATACTTTTATGGAAGAGCCTTTCCTGATTTTTTGTTGATTTTAATTAATTATCTTTTTTTAAAATGTTTTTTTAAAAACAAGTTCTTAAAAAAATAAACGCATGAATAATAATTAGCCTGACAAAATAGTGATGGGAAATTAAACATTGTGAGTTAGTGGTCAGTAACACCAACATTCCAGGACATATTTAATGCACGGCATTCCACCTCAGAGACCACACTGATGGTCTCTGATGGTTAGCTGATGTGTGAAGACCACCGCTGTACAGTCTTATCGTAGCATACTGTAAAGACTGTGATTCTGCCTTTGTCCATAATCTCAACATCTCTATGAAGATTCTCCATCATCTTGGTCATAGTCATCCAAGAAAGATTAAAATCAAGGGCAAGACGTTTCACCACTCATCCAAGAGGCTTCTTCATTTGTCCAAAATGCTTATTTTCCTTTAAGGGTAGGTGAATAACAACATCAGTATCTCTTATGTTAAGTCCTTGTCCAAATGTGGAGAGAAGGACTTAACAGAAACTACTCATTCTACCACAGGTTACTTTCTGAAAGAAGATACTATTAGCGAAGAAGTGAATCTAAGATGAACGTCTTTGCATTTCCTAACATCTGACATATTTTTTTTAATCCACGGCAACATATATTTGTGAACTTTGGACTGAGCCAGGCTAGCTGATATCCACTACTTCCGGTCTTTGTCAAGCTACGCTAACCACGTTCTGCCCTCTGCTCTGTATTTAACACACAGACATAACCATGTAGCCTAAGACAATGCTCAAGGTGAGTCTCCAGTAGGTCCAGTAAACAACTAGATGCAGAACTTGGAGCCAAATGTGAACAGACAAAAGAAATGAAAGACATACAAGTCCAGCAGTCACGCCTCAATAAATAGCTCCATTGTTTCAACCTCAACCAGCAGAGCAAATCCAGACAAGACTGTTGGCCTAACCCATGCAACAGCAAGCTCACTGAGCAGAAACCGACTGCCTGTGCAACTTGACGGTTGGAAGATGTCCTTCATGACCCTTATTGACTAAAAGCGTCGTTTGGCAAGTGAGAAAATGTTTTATCTGAAAACTTACCACACTGGAGGATCAGTCAAAGCTGTGGATTCCTTCTTCTACAGGAACAAAGAGGATGCATATGTAGGTGCCTGGAAGGTCCTACAAGGGAGGTATGGAAACCCATTCATCACACCGAAAACTCACCAGATAGCCTAAGATCAGTGTAACTGATCGTCTAGCACTTTGGGAGTTTGCTGACTTTCTGCAAGGATGATTGTGAAGTGAACCACAATTTATGGACCATGGAGCCTAATTGCTGACGATGAACTGGATCAGTGTGGAAATGATCCAGATCTCATTCCTTTGGCTGTGTTCTTGGGCGAAGAGGTCCAGAGAGCTTGTAATCCTGTCACCTCTCCACTCCTAGTAAACTTTAAGACCACAGACATATGACTACCAAAGCCCTTACCTAAGACCTAACCTAGAGCTCTTAACACAAGAACTCAAACAAAGAATTCCACCACAGAGTCACTAGAAATATCCAATTATTAAGGACAAAACACATGGCATTTTCAGATGCCCCACCTTGTTGAAAAGACCATGGAAGACAAAAAAACACAGGTTCATCCATGAAAATTGTCTCTGCTTTGGATGCCTGAGGAAGGGACACATCACTAAGGACTTCAAGAAGTGACACGCCATTGTAAGTAACAAAGAATGACTCAGCTCCTACAGATGACTGCACAAGCCAAGACGTTTACCAGGACATGTCTTATGCATCAACGCAATGTGCTGCCAGCACCAGCATAGTTGCAGCTGTGGTGTCTTCAATAGAAGAGCCTACATCTCTTTATAGTTTTCACTGTGAAACAGTGTTTCTACGGTACCTGAGATGATTAGTGATTATGAGGGAATAAACCATAACACATAAGTTTGAGTCTCTCTGCCTCCTGTCTCAAGCCAAGGGCTGTTACAGTGCGGAAATGCAAGCATCGTTTTAAAAACTCCCACCACGGCTTTTTGGGACTGATCATGTGATTGAAGGATGAGTAATTCATGCAAATTACAAAAATAAAAATAATTTCTCACTTACCTCTATAGAGCTAGACATGCAGATATTTCGGCAGCCTCAGCAATCGCGTTTCTTTCCTCAACCAGTGTCCCTGTTTTGGGGAGGTATTTTTATTGCTTTTGCCCATACATGCTATATTCTCATATGCTCATATCATTACTTATATATTAGAAAATCTATTCTTAAGCAAATATAACTGAGTTAACCCCTTGACGCTGATTTTCGTGAATTCTCATCACACCTCTTCCTTGCAGACTGCAAGCACATGGATTCCCCCGATGCCTGTTTGTGCATATTCGCTACGTACCTAGGAACCTTTTGCAGGCCCTGGTTTCTCCTTTATGCCTGTTGTCGCTAATTTGCATCATACCTACACATCATACCTGAATTTATATCTTTTCTATGTTCTAGAGACAAATTAACAATCTTCACTTAATTTAACATCAGCTTGAAAGCAAATGAAAACACTTTTTTTTCTTTATTGTTTTATTGTAAAAAAAAATCAGGCGTCAAGGGGTTAAAAGCAAATGCTATCAAATGAGTAATGCTTTCATAGCTGTATGGAGAACATGAAACATTAAAAAGGAGAAAAATGAGGAAAAAATCTGGCATGAAGGAAACATGCCTTTCTTTCAGAGATTAATTAACAAAAAACAAACATTTTATTATTAGACAACTCCATGCTGCTGAATGAACTGTTTGGGAATATGAGGGGAACTTCTTCTTTCAATCACAGATATGACGGAATTGCCGCAGTCTGTTTGATTTCTGCAGATAGAGTCAACAAGGGACCCTGAAAGAGTAAATAAAACATGCTGTGGTGAGGAAGGAGGTTCTATGTTTGTGTCTATGTAAGGTCTTCGCTCGGGGAGCCTTGAATAGCTTGCCAGCCTTCTACAGGGAAGTACTGGAGGCGTGGGGTACTGTGTTGCTCCATTTCAAGACAGCCTGTTTCAGCAAAGGGCTAAAATTATGGTTCCTTAATACAGCATTTTCATTTCAAGGCAGGCTCCTCGCTAGCTGTCATCTTGCTGCTGCGGGTACAACACAGCTGAGACATGTGTTTATCAGCATGGGAGTAATGGATGAGGCAGGGGTTTAGAGCGCCTTAAAAGAGAAGAAAATAGCTTACAGAAAAATGCGTGTTACCAGAATGGAAGGAGTTACTGCAGAAGAGTCAGGACAATGTGCAGGACAATGCTCTGAAGTTCCTCTTGTGCCTAGACGATCAAATCAAAAATGTAACAGAAATCAATGAAAAGTATTGGTATACCAATCTAAGCACAGTACCAGTACAAGTAAAACTTCAAAAAGGCTGAGGCAGCCTGAGAAAACGTTTTTCCAAATCACAACATCAGAAAAATCTGGAGAAGACTTGGGACACATTTGTTTTGCATTGTTCCAGCCTCAGTTCCTTCAGAAGGCCGTGCGGAGGATTAGCAATATATCCAAAATATGTTGGGCGCCAGACAGGAGAATAGCCTTAATTCTAACCTGTCACTTAAACCGGTTGATTAGTAGGATATTAGCTAGTCAGCTACCTTCGCTACAAACACGCCAATAAAAGAAAGCCAACAAACACTAATTCAATCACTCCCAATAAATTGTATTATATTCGAAGTCAAAAAATAATCCACCATATGGTTAGTATGCAAACACAAAATCTCTGTTCAAAATAAATCATGCATATTAAATGTTCACAATTCAAACGATAAAGACGCGTGTGTGGATGTGTGTGTGTTCAGATGTGTGTGTGTTTCAAGGGAAATCAGGCAATTAAGTCCATTGAACTCAAAAGGAAGCAGTCCAGTTCAGTTCCTTGAGTTCTGGTGTGAGAGAGGTGAGTGTGTAGGTGTGGGCGGTTAGACCAGATTAATTGAGTTCCATTGAGAGGGGAATAATGGTGTAGGTGTGTGGGCGGTGTAGTTCAGTTCACATGGGGGCAGAAGGTAAAGTCCTGCCTATAGCTGGGCAGGAGGATGGAGTAGCCACGAGCGTTACAACATGGGAGACTTAGCTTTGTTGGTTCACCAGGACAAGGAAGCTCCAGGCTACAACCGAGCAGGTTGAAGAGCAGGTTAACCTGTTTGTCCACACCCACACCGGACCGGATACACCGGACTCGTGGAAACTGTTCACTAATATGTTTGCTTCACAAATGCGACTGCTTTTTGCAGCTGATAAAGAAACTTGAAAACTTGAAAATGCATTCATCACAAACGTGTCTCTGTAAAATGAGCAAGAGTGGTAAAGAAAATGTATTAATACCATGCTGGTGACATTGTTTATTTGCAATTTCTTATAAAATGACTGACAGACTTTTTAGTGTAAATAGAGACTGGTTTGAAGAGTAACACTTTGTATAAAACATAGACTTTAGATTTTGTTTTCATGTGATCTCTTTGTTACATGAAGTTTTAGATTTTTAATGGGTTTTCTGCCATTATGGTTTAACATGAGATGTAACTTTGTACTTTTGATAATAAAAGATTAAAAAGTAAATAAAACATGCTGCATGCATTTGCTTTCACCTCTAAATAGGGTGGCCCTGATAATCAAAAGAGAATTAGCTTTGATTAATTAATCTGCTATGGCCCCCGTCCTATCCATTGATCTGCCGGCTATATGGAGGTCAGCGTTGTGCTCAGCAGCATTTAAATGCTCAGCTTTATTTTTCACACTGACCTGCTCAGACAAAAATCCACCCTTATTGATTTTTCTTTAATTTCCCTGAAATGTTCTTCTGTTCACGGGCTATCCATGCTGAGGAAAGATCTGCATGTTTACACAAACTGCCTGATTATTAAGTGTTCAGCTATGTTCAACAAGCCTGTAATCTGATTCTACCCAATTCTACCTGATTCTAGCCTTATTTTGGAACCATGGTCATTGACAGTAGTGATGGCAATTACAGCTTTTTGATTAGAGCTGGATCTTATGGCTCCCAAACTGCTCTCCATTTAGTACCATTTCTGATGCTCACTGTCACTGTTACATTGTTATTTATTGCAAGAAATAAATATGCAAGATTCTGCATCTACAATACATTGAAATATTCTGTAACATTCATAGTTAAAAAGTGAGGTATATCAAGACCATAGACTGGTCAAGACCCTATAACACCCATATAGAATGGCAACTCTACACAAACACATACAGTGTGTTGATACAGTTGTCATGGATTTCTTTTTCCGGGATGGCAAAATCAGCTCTCCGGCTCCCACCGTTCACTTAAAAGAGCCGTCAGCTCTGAGGACTCCATAGAGCTGACTTGTTTGTGACCGACACATCACAGAGCACATTTTTTTCTTTACAGCATGGATGCCTCTGAATAAAAAAAAAACCAACAGGAAACCAACATATTTAGAATTATAGAGGCTTCTATAGTCTTAGCTCCAGCTTATTTCAGATTTTGAATTAATATGAGGAAGCATTGCATGTAATGATCTTGTGTTTAATCCTGCCACACTTTGGCTCTCCAACATCATCTCCAACACATTCATGACATTTAGATTCTATTAATAAGGAAAATAATTATAAGGAAAAAAATTTAATGAATGTACACTATCTGCAAAACCACAAAATGTTGATACTGGATGTATTTGCAAAATGTTCAGTGACAATGTCTACAGCTTATGGCCACTAAAGCATGATTGATGTTTTTATGATTGTATTTAGGCAACTCAAAGCACTTGCTTCAGGTTGGGGAAAGATTGTGGGGATATCCAACGAAGGTTAAAGTCAAGTTCTGAAGAACTGAAGAAGTTCCTTGGATAAGGGACGAAACGTCTGCCAGTATCCAGTAAATACATATTTGTGTTTAAGTAGCCTAAACCTAACCCCACTCAGAATGTGACTCCCGGTCTGTGATGACAAAGTCATATGATTTGTGCACCCACCGTCCAGCCAAACCACCTCGCTACAAGCAGTGTTTGCCACAAGAATGTAGCACTCACTGGACTAGAGTAAATGGTGCCACCAAACAGGCAGCAGCTATACATTCTTTCTGATAAACAACAGTGTAGCCATCTGTTCAACATTCTGTGCAGTGTCTCCAGGTATGGTGCAGATTCTGATCAAAGGTTATTGTATCTGTACAGGCACGATAGTAAAAAACCTGGCAGCCTTACTGTGATGACAGGACGTGAGAAACTGTGCACAAGAAATTGTTACGACACCTCAAAAAACATGAACTGACTGAATGAACCAGATACAATGTTAATCAGCGAGCTTTAGAGGTGTGCTTGTTTTTTTTAAACTTTGGACAGCAGGCTAGCTGATTACTCTTTATGCTGGGGTAGGTTAACCACTTCCTGACTCCAGCTCCATACAACACACAGACATGATGATCAGCAAAGTGTATTTCCCAAAATGCTGACAACCATCTACATGCGCTGAATGCCACAGTGACTGGAGGTGGATTGAACATTTTCCGAAATCTCACTAGTGTAAGTGAAGCAATGGAGGAAGGCAGAACTCTAGAAGCCATCTGGAGAAGTTTCTCCTTCTCCTCAATTACAGATTCTTTAAAACCCTGCAGGGGTGATCACCAGACAGCTCATCTCACTGAAGTGCTCCAAGGTTCCATTTCAAAGATGCGTTGCATCTCTTCACGCCCTGCTTGGTGGCATCGTTGTTTTTCATGTGGCCCCATTCTCCTGGAAAATGCAAATGAGTGTTATTTCAAATGACAACGAAAGTAAACTTCTTTTCTGAGTTGTGTGTGCCAGGTTCCCTGTGGGGGACAGGAAGCCGAGAAAAACCCTGCTCTAATTCTGTCATTGCCAAACTTTGACATAAGCCTTTGTTGAGTGATACATCGGGTAACAGGGTCCCAATTCCTCCACGTTAATTTTTTAAAAGAAAGCACAAGACATGTATTCCTTGAAGAAATGTTTGGCGCTGCTTATGCTAAATATTATAACATTCAGGCAGTGATGTCTTTTGTTTTTTCCCTTTTATCTCCTCTTATCCACAGGAGGCCTTTACCTTTGCCACTGAGCCAGATAACAGCATCTCAGAAATAATTTAAGTAGCCCGTTTTTAAAAAACACTAAGACACGTCGGAAGAATTCAGATTCAAGATCAAAGTGTGCAGTTTCTCTGCAGCGAGGGCGAGGGCTGGCTTCCGACAGTACATGATGATCAAGTACACTGCTTTGTTAAAAGGCCTGTCCTGGATTCCCAAGATCTGCCCACAACACACGTCTGCATATTTACTAGCATGTGTGTGAACAGCAAATTAAGTGTCAAGTTGAATGATGTTCTCTGATGACAGAAGCCACACAATGAGTACATTATGTTCTGTACAGCACTACAGCTGGTTTGTCATTGTGAAGAATGTAAATACAATATTACCAATGACCATTTGCTCGCCTGTAACCTTTGTTTTAAATTGATGTGAGCTTGACTTCTGGCTTGAGGCCAGGTGAGGAATGTACTCACTGTTCACACTATGGGGATTTATGGAGTCAGCCTATTATAGACGGAAAAGTTTCTCAGACTTTCAGTTTCTCTTTTCCTTTTCTTCTTCCCCTGACACATAAATCTGGGGAGAAATTTCAGAGAGAAGAAGTTCTTTAATTTCATCAGCACTCATGACTGACAAGCATCATTATGGATAAAATTATCTTGGTAATTATCCTGCCCAAAGGAGATTTATATTCCTTTGTGAGGGCTGAGAGGGAAAGCATGGGATGTCAAGCCACAGTTACATGCCTCTCTGCAGTGCAGAGAGAAAGAGCTTTGTTAAAATAGTGCCCTAATGAGGCGCAGCTGCCCCTCCTGCTGTGCAGGATCCTTGCATGGCCTGATCACCCAGAATGCACTGTTTTTGTTCTACCAAACAACGGCGAGGACAGGAGAGTGGCCGGTGAAACACAACCTGACCACTCAGTAAGGCATCCCATCTGTACTTATTCTGACTTAATTATCTCTGATAATGAAGCAAACTTGGTTACACTGATATCAGATCAGTTATCACCACATTACTGTTATCTCGCTTTCTATTAGCAATAATTCGCTGCTGATGGTGAAAGGATCACTTCACTGACAATGTTCTATTTTAGTTTCTAAGTGTGTTCTTAGCTCATTTGACATCATCTTCATCTTGAAAAAATAAACAACAAAGACCAAATAATTGAATTTTTAAACAAATATTTGATCTTATTTATGTCAGGAAGAACTGCATGACTGATGTTTGGCTCATTTTACATTTGCATGTGCTTATGTTAACTGGCCACCTGCTCTGATTAAGGTATCTTTTGTACACCGTAAGACATTTCAAGTTTGGAAATGCAAGTTAACTCAACTTGAAGATTGCATTTATTTCAACTCAAAATTAAAGTTCATAAAGTTTCTATAACTGTGGTGTTCTAGTTGTCTCCACATTGTTTTTTAGTTGATTGAAGTTGTTATAACTTGTTTCATCTTCTATGTTTGCGTTAAAACATTTAATTATTTTATTTTATCAAGGAAAGAAAACATCCTTTAACTAGTCAAACATACATGTCTGGATTATTCTAACCCACAGTTTTGAGTTAAAACAACATAACCATATTTATACAACTTTACATTTCAAGTTAAGAGGATTTAAATTCCAAATTTGTTTTAATTTACATGTATAAAGGCGTGGCTACAGGTACATTCAGTGTCAATGAACAGTGAAACCAGACATGTGAAAATCACACAACACTAAAATAAATTATTTTGTTCATGAAGTGACCTGTCTGTCATTAGGAAAAACACAACAACTGGGGATATGTAACAGTGGATAAATCATGATGTTTTTCTTTTCTTTTTTTTATTTCATCAGACCGCTGTTTTTCGACTCAGTAGTAATTGGCCTTTTTCAGTGCAATTCAGTGATCATGTGCTGAGGAGGTGCTTGTAAGGAAACAAAGATGGACCCTAAAGCAAAGCAGGTTACTTAAAGAAATCCAGTTGGACAGGGAATAAGACATGTTTACACAAACTGCCTGATTATTAGATGTTCAGCTATTTTCAGCAGGTCTATAATCTGATTCTACCCGACAGCCTTATTTTGGAACCATGGCCGTTGACAGTAGTCATGGCAATTACAGCTTTTTGAACGGAGCTGGATCTTATGGCTCTGTTCATTTCTCATTTCTCATCATTTCACTGTCACTGTTACATTGTTATTTATTGCAAGAAATAAATATGCAAGATTCTTCATCTGTGGTGCAGTGGTTAGCACTGTCACCTCACAGCAAGAAGGTCATGGTCGTGGTGGAGTTTACATGTTCTCCCCTGTGTCTGCGTGGGTTCTCCCTGCGTGGGTTCTCTCCAGGTGCTCTGGCTTCCTCCCACCGTCCAAAGACATGCAGACTAGATTGACTGGTGACCCTAAATTGTGTGTGAGTGAGTGTGAGTGGTTGTTTGTCTATGTGAGGCCTTGCGATGGACTGGCGACCTGTCCAGGATGTATCCCACCTTTTGCCCGATGTCAGCTGGGATTGGCTCCAGTCCCCCGCACCCCTACGCAGGATAAGCGGTTGGCAAAGAATGGATGGATGGATTCTTCATCTGCAATACATTGAAATAGTTTGTAACACTGATAGTTAATAAGTGGGATATGTCAAGACCAGAGACTGGTCAAGACCCTATAACACCCATATAGAATGGCAACACAGACACACATCAGAGCGGTGTCTCGACTCAGTAGTAAGTAGTAAGGCCTTTTTTGGTGCAATTCACCTAGAAATAGAGCTGGTGTGTTTAAAGTACTTTGTTCAATTTCCTATGAGACTGAAAGCTGATTTCTATTTGATTACGAATATTAAAGGTTCACTGTGTAAGATTTGGTGGCATCTAGTGGTGAGGGTTGTGAATTGCAACCATCTGTCCAGTCTACCACTGCCCCCTAACCATTCAAAGAGCAGAGGACAGTTACGGTGGCTGACACAGCACAAAAGGTGTCTCTTCTGAGACAGCAGAGAGTGGCCAGACAAGAAATTAGGTTTCTTCAGGTATTCAGTAAAACCATGTGTTATTGTGACTTGGCCACTGACAGATAACATAGAAAATGTAAGCCAAGAGTGTGAAACACTGTCACTGTTTCTGCACCACAGTCCATTATAAACACAAACACAGTGCACAAACAGTGCAGCACATGCTGTAATGTAAGTCGCTGCAGAATCCATTTGTTTAAGAGAGAAAAAAATGGTCCCAAGGTGGGTCTGAACTCACAACCCCAAGGGAATTACCAACTGAGCTAACCAAAGGCTATGTTAATAGAAGTCAGTGTTACGGCTTATTCTCATCATTGCTCTGACACAAAAATTATTTTCCGAACCCTGCTGTATAATATTACTACTTCTTCTTCTAACATACGTATTGACAAAACACGCTCTGTGGCGCTGTTTGTCTGTTTTAAGCTACTGTAGAAACATGACGATACAACATTGTGACGTCCATGGAAAGGACGACCCGTGTAATGTAGATAGAAATGTCTCATTCTAAGGTAATAAAAACATAAGGGTTTATTATGTAAGGTCTTTACACACCACTGAAAACATAGTTATGGATATTATATTGCATTTCTGTCAATAGATCCTCACAAATATTACACACTGAACCTTTAAAATGTCTTCTGTTAAACAAAAAGCTAGGGAGGGACTTCATTGATGGATGGATATTGATTGCCATTTACAGTAGTCACTAGTGCTGATTGTGCGTTATTTTCCCCACTTCCCGCCATGTGAGGACTAGGAATATAGTACCGAGGTAGTTTTCTTGCCACCCCAGGGCTGAGGGAGCTACAACACTGACTTTGACTTAATGGTGGACTTTGCCATTGCCAGCTGTTTACTTATATATGTAGAGATGCATCTGAACAAATCTACATTTTTTTTAACTGCAACTGTAAGTCTGGGCATTCATCAAACTTTAACATTGGGTTTCAAATCCATATTAAATTTTTGTAAAAAAAAAAAAAAAGAATTGTCACGTACGCCTTGCTAGTTAAAGAAAATGTGTTTTCTCCTAAACCAGACATGCAGGTGTGCCGTCATTTTCAGGAGTGTACAGGTGCATCTCAAAAAATTTGCTTTTTTATACATCACACACCCTGCTCTCTTAGGCCTTTATATATACGTGTGTAAAATTGTTCTATAATCAGCTATCCTAAATTATGACAATAATATGATTACAGCTGGCAGACCAGAGTTGATACAGAACTCATATGCTTGGCCAATAGAAACACTACTGCACAGTTTGGAAACAGAGAAGTCATTGCAATGTCTCTGTGCAACCATTTTGTCTTGTACAAATCACACCACCAGATTACAAACATTATTCTCATAAGCTATCTATAGTTTGAATTCACTTTACTCTAAATCCCATCACATACCTTTTCTGGGCTAAATGCAGGGCAAATGTTTAAAAGGTGGTGAATGTGACCTTGCCTTTACTCTAGGAACAGAAATGAACCAGTTCCAAAATGTCTAAGACATAAAAAATATAATACAGACATATAAAATGTCTCTGAGCATGCCTAAAATGTAAGTGTTTCTACCTAAAGTTCTTGTTGCACCATGACCAACTCAACTAAAGTAAAGTAAAAATACTGCACAGATCAAATAGCCTGCTTGAACCTGCTTGAGTGAGTTCTTGGAAGAGGAGTGTCTGCAGAAGTAGTGTAACAGCTCTGTAGTATACATGATGTTCAGCCTACTACATTTACAATATAAAAAAGCTCTTGAGATCCAGAAAGATTGTGCCAATCAGTGCTGAAGCAAGAGCACGTAAGAAATTCATCCATAAGCATGTCCTTCTGCTGACTCACAAAGCAAACACATTTTACACAAATGCAGCATTGCTTTGGATCTAAGATAAGCAAGGCTTGATGACACACCCAGGCTAAAAACCCAAAGGCATGACTCGTTCAGATTTTCTCTCCATGTCTGTCAGGCAGCATTCTTTTAAGGCATGAATGCCTATGAAAAGGACGTTTTCTATTATCAGTGTGCACCCTTAACGAAGTTACATGTTACAAATAATGGCATGGCACTTCTTCAGCAACTGTGTGTTTGGCCTGTAGCCAGCAGGGATGACTTAGCTGTCACATCTTCATAGTAAGGAGAACAATGCTGTCAATAGGTAAATGTAATAGCCTTTTTGACCAGAAACTAACATTCACACACTGGTGGAACCGCCACCAGGGGCAATATCTGGTTCAGTATTTTGCCCAAGGACACGGGTGGGGAATGGGGAAACGGGGATTGAACCGCCAACCTTGCAATTATTGGGTGACCCACTCAACCTCCTGAACCCCAGCCGCCCCAGGTCCAAACAGCGAAACAAACCTGAGCAGTCAGATGATTACACAGGCTGGAAACTAACCAATAGTTTATCCATATTATCTAATGCAGTTTATTAGGAGGTCAAACTCAAAGTGACCACATATGAAATGTCAGTAATGATCTTTTATTGCACAGGGAAAACTGAGTGCACGCAACTAGCTGTGGCAAGATAAGCCCATCTCCTATAAATTGAATTTATACTGTATGCTACAATACTAAATGATTATGTCAAATGCATTTTGAAGGAAGCATAATTGCTGCAACCCAGAGCGTAGTTCTTGTTGCACACACACACATCATAGAAAGTACAGGACGTTAAGACCAACCAACCATCCTGTCTCATAAAGGATGAGACAGGATGTCTTCACATTTTCAACGTTTAACCAAAGACACATATTTTTCTGTTACCTCAACCAGGCTTCCCCTAAATCCAGGCTCTGAATCAGAGCAATTAAAATGTAAATCATACTTTAGTTAAAAAAGGTGGATGTAAAGAAGGTGCTGAGCTGCTAGGAGTTGGTTGGTGAAAAGACAAAGCCTTAAGGCTTGAGCTTAATGAGCAGCTGCATGGCCCTCATTAAGAGTTTAGAGCAACCGCTGATCCTTAATGAGCTTCTTCATTAAGAGCCATTTGGAAGGGAAAGGTCTGTGGGCAGCCAGGCTCAGCACCCTGAGCACCAGGGCAGGCTACCCCCTTATGGGAAAACCTTCTCAAATACACTAAGTCAATGGATAACTCTGGCAGAGCTGGCTGATTCCTTGCACACATGAATGGTGTGCAAAAATCTACTGATTTGGCTTGATTAAAGTTTTCATTTTTTATTGGACCATTGCCCAAAGAGACTTTGAGTGTTTGTGGCACACAGAATGATATAGTAATTTTTTTTTACAGCTACAGCTCTTTATCTTAATGTACAGTCTTTTTGGACCAATGTGGCCAGAAACAATTCCATTAATTCTTTATTTTATGACCATAATGATACATTATGTCTTAGTGTCATTGGTCCTCTGTGTGCTCAGAACAAGACATCATACCTAAACAACCAAACAGGCTCTTTGTCTGTGTCAAAATGTTTTTCTGATCTACCACCAAATGACTTAGTTCAGGTTGGAAAATGTCTTGGTGATGGTTAAAATGGTTGGAATAATGATTGAACACAAAAAAGAAAGTCACACACACACACACACACACACACACACACACACACACACACACACACACACACACACACACACACACACACAC
>JAPMOB010065891.1:0-11764 GCA_029875015.1 Lepomis gibbosus | reverse complement strand
ATAGCACAAACTTAGAGATTGCAACATAATGATGCAATAACATGATTACTTAAAAACCTGTTTACACACACTTGGTCAGTGTTTTTCACTCTCGGTTGGAGCATTTTATGCTGACAGTGTAGTGACAACTGGCTTTCTTACACTTATTATTGATGGTCCAGTTTTAGTCAAACTTTGGATTTAATTATTTTTGATGTATGGATGATTGAGGATCTTTTCTGGCATCCTATCACACTAATACCACATAAATAATGTTCCTGTATTAAAGCTGGGGTAGGCAATTTGATGAAGTTCTTTACATCCTGACAGCAATAAATAAATCAAATGCTCTGGTATCCGTGGCTGTCGCAGGTCTGTAATAAGCACATCCAATAATTTCCTTCGGCATGGTATCTACCTACCTGCTGGCACTCTGTCCGTGCACTTGCTGTGTATGAAAATGTGTTTAGGTTAGTAGCTTTGGAGGGAGGCGTTTTTTTTTTTAGTTAGATATTTCAAAATCTAGTTGTCTCTGAAGTTGCCTACCTTAGCTTTAAGTCTTATTCGAGCACAAACATGCTTGTAAATACTGTCAGAAACCCGCTTCAGCATCTACATCATCAAAATGTCATGTTTTCCTGCATATATTTAGTTTTGTTAACTATGTTTCTATCAGTCCCTTATATGAGAAGTTTTCAAACAGTGAGGCAGCTCACAGAGGGCAGCGGGACAGCTGAAGGCGGGTCGTGGAGGCAGAGATGTGAGGCAAACATGCTGCATGAGAGGTAAAAGAGGACAGATAATCTAAAAACAAGTTAGTTATTGTATTTTGGCTGCTGATTTAACCTTCTTATCCACACGACCAGCAGTTGGAGCTGCAGCACTGGCTGTGATGCAAAACTTAGAGAGTCTAGGTCCCTCCCCTTTCAGTGGACCACCACGAGACGTAGAAAAATTATCTAGGTAGTCAATGGTGAGAGAATTTTTTTTTATTGAATTGTGCCCTAAATTACACACATTTCTCAATTTAAAAGATAATTATTTAACTGTTGAAGTATAAGACTGAAAATCCGTAATTAGTAAGACGTCTTAACTTTTCTTTCAGTGACAGAAGCGAAGGCCTGTCATAAGATAACGCCATCATGCCTGCGTGTTTTGTACCAGAATATAAAAATACGAGTAACATGGCCAGACTTGTAATGATTTTCGCCTCTTTTAATGCTTTTCCCCTCAGTCTGGACGAAAGAGGTGAAACATGCTAAGGTGACGGTCGTGTTGGAGATCTATATTGTGCGAGATGAGAGATTTACTGGTTTCACACAAAATGGTTATTTACTGTTTTACGACAAACCTTCTAGACTTCCAAAATTATATTTTAAATTGACAAAAAAAATGCACAAGTCAAATGCAACAAAAAAAAAAAATCTGTCTCTCGCCGGTGACTAATGTACATTTTTTTTCCTGAAATAAGGTCAAATCTGACCACCAAGACATGATGCACAAATTAAAATTTTTTAGATTCAGTGACACTTACCATGGCGGAAATCACTGACTCCGCTTATAAACATTTTTCAATAAGCATGCTTAGAAATCATAGTAAGGAGACACTCCTTTTATAACTCCAGTGATTGATGTCTGTACATTCATAGGTACATTGCAAACAAGAACAGTTAATAGCTAGCACACCTTTATAATGGTGCCAATTGCCCAAATGTAAACAAAGTAAATGTAAACACTGTCTCAATTTTGTTTGATGAGGGCCCCACAGTGTCAGACCTTGAAAGCCTCCGCCTTGCACTAATAAAAGAAAGAAGGCTTTTCTTTAAATGACATTTAAGAAATTATCTTACACCGACAACAACAAGGTTATTTCAGTGTATGTAAATACACTGACGGTGTTTAACCATACAAGCTTGTAGCAGGCTGCTGCTGAAAGAGCTCCCATTCTTGCCCAACCTCCCTTGGATAAATAAGAGCAGAAAAAAAATAAAATAACTGTGGTGAGAATGAGCTCTAAACAATAACAACAGGCTAAATTTGCCTGAGGAAATCATTAGTCAAGCAGATGAGATCCCTAAAATAGCACAGAGTGATAATTGACTGCTAAAGTCTGAGTAGAAATTTAGTCCTGTCATTATTTGACCATAAGACTTTCTTGACATCTCCCAAGTAATTTCAGATTATGTTGCATTTCAACAGACATAATTGAGGTTATTTTTGCGAGGGCTGCAGATGTTGTTCCTGTCTCAACATAATTACATGTTCTGCATTCCACTGGGCCTCACAAAGGTTTATCCTCCTCACCCAAATGATACCACAAATTACCCAACCCAAAATATGCAAAGCCGCAGCGACCCATTAAACTCAACTTTCCACTCACTTTTCTCATCCCATAGAGCCACTGTTCAACTCCTTACCCCTACCCATACTTTTTCTATGTTTGTTTTTAGGTAGTTTTGAGCACTTAATTGCTCAATAAATAATATTAGACAAAATGTAATTTGAAATTAGTTTTTTTTTGGTTAACCCCCTGAGATAGATGTGAATGTCTATTTACTGGGCTGTTTACTGGAGTGGTCAGAAAGAATGGATGGCACCTCAGGAGACAAAGGAGCATGTTTTTTTACATTAAAAAATAAATAAATCAGGCCTTGACACACTGGCTGTTCCAAGACTCAAGTGTGTGAACTTCCACACACACAAGATGATCGCTCCAACAGTCCATTAGAAATGTCTTTAATCTCAGATCATTTGAGAGCAACTTGGCACTGGTTCTGTCTGCAGTGTGGAGACAGTGTGGAGTTTCACAAAACAATATTCAAATTACTTAAAGGGAAAGAGGGGGGAAAAAAACAACTGTCAAGATGTCTTCACACTGTAAAAAAATATGTTTGGGTGTTTCAAAGCGCTTTCCGATGCTGATTACCAGCTAGCTGATTACAGTTGTAATCTTGAAATGGTCTTATCCTGGCTTTGGCTGAAATGGCTTTGTAATTGGGTTTACAGAGTTCAGTTGGAAACTTGACTGTTTATAAGCTGGCTTTAGAGTAAGCTGGCCACAGCTACTGTGATCAGCACAAGAGTTGGAGTCTTTATACCTTTCATTAGTATAAAGCACCTTTTGGTGAACAAATCTGTTGCGCAGTGATGGTGGGTTGTTTTAAAAGGGGTTTTTGATTTTTTCTTTTAATTAATAACAACATGGTGGAGCAGCCATTATTTTACCCTTATACACAACAGCCATAGTATCTTATATAGTATATTAGGAGTGCAACAATCCATAATCCATTCAATCATAACGTCACTGGCCGTAGCGACACAGTCAGCCATTTCACTCTTCACTCAGCCAGAAAGGTTGTGAACTGCAGCAAAGCTGAGCTCTTATGAAAACACCAGAGCATCTGAAGAGGAGGTACTTAACACTGTGTCTCTGTGGATGATGAAGACTGATCTTGGTAAGCTAGTTAGCAAGCTAACTTCACGTTAAAGCCGTGTTACTCAACGTTATGAGCTGAAACGTTTTCTATACAGTTGGTCAATTTAATTGATTGACTGCCCCAAACTCCCTTAAAAACAGAGTTTTGTGAGTTGTTATGGGAGACTATATAAATGTTGTGTCTCCTTCATCGAGCTTTGTCAGAGACGTTGCAAACATGATTCCTAATAAAATTTGCTTTGCCAGTCAAGCTTGCTAGTAGCACTGTCACATTCCCTGTGGTTGTTTCACAGTAAAGGCCTACCTCTGCCTTCACATAAAATTAAAAAACACTTCATTATTTTACACATTCAGGAAACGTGTTATCAACAGCAGCATCATAAATCATCTATGCAACAGTATAGTAAAGAATGTAATCCTGCAGTTATCCTGCTGTGACAATGCGTTGGTAAATATTGATAAATACGGCAAAAATGTGTTAATATACCCTGGCATTTGTGTTTTACAAACCAATTTCTGTAAATACATCCACATATAGTCGACTACTGTCCACAGTGCCAAATATTGGTTTTAGTATTTGGTTCAACCCATTTTCAGCACTTAAAGCTTACTCAGTATTCTAGCACGTTTACGACAGATGTGAACTAATTCCTCCTTTGATCAAACTCCAATCGAGAAATAAACAATATTGCAATTTTGACAGCTTTTTAATTAACTTACTTGAGGCGTGAAGATTTTGGGGTTGGACAGGAAGTGGTTGCGGAACACTTTGATGATGAGGTCGAGCTCTCGCAGGTACTGTCGCTCCTCTGCGATTTCAAGCCTCACCAGGTCGTCGTACGTGAGCTCCCCGGAGGAAGACGGCTCCTCTGTGCACTGAGACATCAATCCGATGTCCTCCTCCTGGTCAAACATGTCCATCAAAACCTGGAAACAAACAACAAAAATGATCAGTGAATCCGAGTCAAAGCAATTCCTTGTTTCACAAATGCCCAGAACTTGCATCTATCAAAGTGAGGTAGATGCACTTAGTCACTGAGTGTCAGCTTTCCCTTTTCCTCACAAATAATCACCTTGTCGGCGCACATGGACACCTTGATGTCCTGCTGGCTGATTTCATAGTGCCGAATGTTTCCAACATAGTTGCCTGCCAGTTTCAGTATGTCTGCAGATATGTATTCAAGCACAGCCACGATGTACAACGAAACATGGTAGTCCACTTTATAGCCCAAAACCTCCTGTTGGAAAAAAAAACAGAATAAAAACACGTTAAGTATTAGACAAGGGTCAGTTCAATATAATTCTTAGTGTCTGCCCAAACATGCATAAAGAGACCAGATCAGTTCAGGGCAATCCAATTAGTCTGAAGCAAGCTGTCAAACCTGTAAGCTAAATTGGATTATAAATATTTCCCAGCAACTGCAGTAACTTTTTGGCACTTGGATCAGAGTGACTGTATCACCAAGAATGTGAACGCTGCTGCAGTAGTCCAGTATAATATAAAGTGAATGGTGCAGTTAAAGCAACACACTTTGGTAAATAACAATCTTAAAAAACAATTTTCCCCAAGTTATTTAAAAAATAAATAAATTATGGA
This sequence comes from Lepomis gibbosus, assembly GCA_029875015.1. Taxonomy (NCBI): domain Eukaryota; kingdom Metazoa; phylum Chordata; class Actinopteri; order Centrarchiformes; family Centrarchidae; genus Lepomis; species Lepomis gibbosus. The sequence goes on along the minus strand of JAPMOB010065891.1, from coordinate 6,752 downwards.
GTGTAAAGCTGTATGTGATTGATGGAGAGATGGTTTACCTTTAGCAGTGGGTGAATCTTGTCCACAGGGAGCAGTAAGGGGTTCCTCCTCTTGCGTTTCTCAATAGCTGACTGGGCGTCGGCAATTGCCCATTTATCTATAGGGTGGGGAAAGGTTTTCTGGACCCGTTCCTGAGAAGAGGGAAATTATTCTCTTAACACTTGATAAATTTGGACACATTAAGAAGATTGAAAGCATTGCATAAGTATTCAATTATGTGGAATGCTGTTGAATCTCAGCTTCCACACCTTTGCATTTTGTCAATTTTCCAAAATATTGAGAATTTACATTCAGGTGGTTCACCCTTACCTCTACATCCTGCACGGAGCGAGGCTGGGCCACACACAGCATGTTGAGCAGCTGCAGGATCAGCTCTTCGATGTGCTGTAGGGCGTCCTCCTTCGCCAAAAGGTTTGGGTGGACCTGCTTCTGCACCTGAATGAGACAAATATATTTTCTTTAAAAAAAAAAGAGATGAGTGACAGATACATCTAGATGGTTGAAAGTGCCTGAAATTTTTGGGGTTTGATTTTGGTTATCAGAAGGAAAAACACATTGTAAACTGAAAGTGTGTAGTATGTGAAACTGATGGTAACACCTGGTATGATGCATCTCAGTTAGGCTCAGGTCACGTTTTATGACGTCAAGACAGCAAGTACAGACAATGACTAAAGCCAAAATACCTTCTCTTGGTCTCAAGGGTCACATTAGTTGTTTGTACATGTTTCAGCCCATTGACTACAAATTATACGTAACTTTACAGCTGGTTTCCAAGTAAACCATAAAAAACGGTAAAAATCATCTTGCAGAGGCGTGAAACTTGATTTTAGCAATTCATTCCAGCGAACATTTGGTCACTTTTTTGTCACATGGTAATACACCTTCTACAGCAGGGAACAGTTAAATAACACTTCCTTGTTGTTGCTTTTGAGGAAGGTCAGAGAGGTGGCTATCAAACAGCAATCTTTAATGGCAAAAGGCAAAAGGAATATAGGTTTGTAAGTTGAGACTAAAGGTGCTTTCAGACCAAAAGCGAACCGAGCGTTTGGGGCGGTGAGTTTACATACAAAGTCAATGCAAAGACGTGTAGAGCCGCGATTTCCTGTCGGGCGTCGCAAAGGGGGCGGGGCCGGCGACGCGACGCGTGTTGAATATTTTCAACTCAAGCGAAGAAGTCTCATGACACTTAGTCGCGATAGCCTATCCGTGTTGAGATTGTCCGTACGTCACCGAGGCTTCAGAGTGTTGTGTGGAGAGGGCCGGGCAGAGCGGGGGATTGAAAATCTGCTGGCCGGCTGAGAGCTGCTAAACTTAGGGGAGAGGAGCAGGGAGCAGCGCTGCAACCATTGGAGAAATAAACACCCATAGTCGGTCGGATTCCGCTCTGACAAGTATGCCGTTGTTGCTCGGAGTTAATTGTTATTGCTATTAACTGCTATTAAATTAGCTTTTTACTTTAGTTTTTTGGATTTCAACGTTGATTTATCTTCACTGGAGCTTCTCAGCAGCTAGCTTCCGTGCACATCCAGTTCCAGTGTTGTTGTTAGCATTGTTAGCTCTGTCCGACTACGACTTCATATTTATATGAAAACCGGACAAAGCTGGACATTACTTGGAGAGAAGAAAGCGAGGAGGTTGAACTACCTTGTGAATTCAGAAAACTGTCTGTAACTTTATTCCAGCTATCATTGTACTTTACTGTGACCAAGTTAGCATAGCATAGCCCCGATTGATCCAAACTCCATTCAGAAAACATTTTAGAAGTTGTTGTCCTTCTGATAGACCTGACAAAGCATGAATTCATATGTTTAACAAATCTGCTTCATGTTGTAGGTATTTCAGCATCAGTTTAATCCGTTTATTTCTATTTAATCACAGCAAAATGTTTACTTTGGGTTCATACAGTTGTAGTAATGGCGAGTTGTGTTTATTCATCTTATTGCGTTAAAATTGCCTCCTTGCATTGTGTGTGAACACTTGCACCTTTCAATTTGCAGGATATGCAGTTTTTGTTAAAAGGCGAAATGTATGTCAAAATACCATTTTAAATTAAATATTGTCGTGCGACACGGATGCCCTGCCCTACACATCATATTCTTAACTTTTAAAAAAAACTACTTTATTTAAATGTTTTTCAATAAAAAGGAGAATAATTAAGTTAAAATGTATGAAGTAAAAACTTCTCTCTTAAATAAAATAAAAAGTAATACATTTTCTTTAATTAAATTAAGCCACCTAAATGTTTACTAGGATATATTGTGTCTCTGAGTTAAGTTTCAGATGTGGATGTTCAATATGGATGGGCTACAGCACTCAAATCTACCAGCATCTTTGCGTAAAATCTGGCACCACACAGCATATAGATCCACTCTCCATCATGGGAGACACTGCTACACAATAAATCTGTCAACAAATATCTTCCCCATAAAAAGCGGAAAAGACAAGCATTTAATAAAGTCTCTTCTGCTATCCAGCCCACAGAGAGCCCAAGTAGAGGGACTCCTGAGGGTGGAACCAGACTGACAGAAGGTGTGGTTTTAGGTGTAGACAGCAGAGAAGGTGTGGCATCATCAGGTCTACAACTGGAAACAGAAGAACACCCCCTAACCGCCCTCCAACCTCCTAAAAGTTGTCGTCATTCAGGCCGTGCCCTCTTGCAGGAATGCTGTCAGTTGAGATCTTATTAAAGGACCCAAAACAGACTTTGAAGGGGAGAAAAGAAAAGACTGTGGGAGAGAAGAGGAGGAGAGAGGTGGACAGGAATTGATTTAAGGAATGGAATAATAGACAGCCTAACATTTACTCTTCACTCACAAAAGCCGGGCCTGTTCACATGCTAGTGATGGAATTACCCTGGCATACAGTAAAGTGGGGCATTATGATGACAAAACATTGCCCCCGGATTAAGGAATGTGAGACGAGTTAAAAGGTCAAAGCAGACCGAGCTTCATAAATTCTTGCGCTCTGACTTAACAGAGATGCAGCGACCGGCAGGATGTCTCCTCTGTCTCAAGTTTGACTTCATTTGTTTGAGATAAAATGATAAACCAGAGAAAAGCGAGTAGAAGGTGAACTGCTCCCTTAAGGGTATGATAAAATACCCCCTGTTTTCCTAGATGCGTCTTGGATTCCATAACTGCATTCAGATGCTTTTTAAAACAAGAGGCGCTGGAAACTCTTAAGCCACAGCTTGGCCTCGCTTACGTTTCTGTACGTCATTTGTGTTTTGATGCACACTCACAAGACCTAAAAGTTATAAATAAGCAACAAAAAAAACTCTACTAATTTCTACTTGGAAAAAGTATATATCAAAGCAGAAGTAGATTATGAGATATATCCTCGCAACCGCAAATAGGCACTTGACCAAATTCCACAGGACACCAGGAGCTGTGAGTCACCACACTGAAACTACGGGGGTTTCCCCTGACTCCATTCACAGAATAGTTGGCCCGTATCTGAGAGGCCCACATCCAACAAGTGTCGTCCATCTCTGACAATGTCAGGATGGGAGACAGCTAGAAAAAAAAAATACATAAATCAGAAAGAAATTTGAATAACAACATAATAGAAAGTGAATTCAAATAGTACACATCCAACTGTAACAAAAATGAGCTGCTGGAGTAGCTACTGGATCCTCTTGTGGTACTGCAACACAAGATAGGGTTTTTCCTACTTGTAGAGCTGAAACAATTAGTCAACTGATTTTCAAACAATTTTGATAATAATGATCTTAACTAAATTTTTCAATTCCAAATGCAGCTTTTTAAACGTGAATATTTTCAGTTTTTTTGTTTTGTAAAAAAGCGACAAAAGTTCAGCAGTTCCAGCCTCAAAGGAAAATATTTTCTGGTTTTCTTAGTCTTATGTGATAGTAAACCTAATATCTTTGGGTTTTGGACAGTTGTTTGGACATAACACATTTGAACATGGCACTTTGGGCATTTGTCACAAAATTTTATGAATCATTTATGTAACATCAGTTGCAGATCTACCTACTCTGTTAAGGGTTGGGTATCAAGAACCAGTTCCAAGTTGGAAGTTGGAATCTATTCCAAATTTCCATAAACTATGGATTTGTTAAGATATGGGCATTTCAATTCTGCTTATCGTTGTCATATTTCAGTCCCACTAAACTGCAGTGAGCCTTTTACAGTCCATAAAAGTTGTACTTATCTGCCAGGACCTGTGACACAAACTTAACTGCATTTGCTATGCAGTACGACAAGAAAGCATTCAAGAAATTAGTTCTTCTGTTTACATTCCTAAAGCATGGCGGACCGCAGCAAACGCCTTAAAAGTTTGGCGTATCTTCAATAAAGAAGATAATAGCAAAATGCAACACCTGCAGTAAGGAGAATTCGTGCAAAGGAGAAAGCACCTCCAGTATGATGCATTTACTTCAACACGGCGTGAATCTGTGGGAATGCATGTTCAATACGTTTCAGTCTCTCAGCTACAGCTAACGCTAACTGTAGCAACTCAGGTCTCAGGTACGGACCAGAGATGAGCTGAGATTAACCTTTTATACTGAAGGTAAACGAATGATAACAAATTATAATTACAATCACACATTCCAATATTAGTTAGATACGTGTCCCCAGAGACGCCATGTTGTAAAAAAACTCTATTCACTTTAGCCATTAAGGGTGAGGAGGAGAAAGTGGATCAATGTTACTGAGCGGTGACAAGATTTATGGATAAGGACTTAGAATCAGAACTATTATTTGATAAAAATTGGATTTGGTAAGTAGAATCAGAATCAATTAAATTTGCTGACTGAATCTGTGGTCTGAAATGACACTTAAAGACGTCCTATGAGCGAGCTGCTCCCCATCTAACTTGAGCACTGAAAGCAGAGCGGGGCCATGTGCAGGTATGACTGCGGCCCAGTGTATTTACAGTACCACTGCAACTTGATCCTAATGGGTGATGGATGTTACACGGTCTAATATAGTTGGCAGCGGACACTGAAGTAAGCGTGAGCAAAGTGAAAGCAACTGAGTGGAAAAATAGCAGGGGAACTCCTGAATTTGAAAAGAACATGGTGGTAAAAACAACATTTCCCTTGCAGAAGTACTGTGGCAGGTGAATTCAAAACTTCCTCTCTCATTACCTTGATCTGCATCAACTGAAATATACAGATAAGACAGACACATCAATTACTTAAACAATTCACACAATTATTTCCATTATCAATTAATCTGTCAGCTCACTGCTGTACAAAACAACCATCACAATGTTTGGTGCTCAAAGTGACGTCCTCAAACTATTTCTTTCGTTCAACCAACAACCGAGAACCAAATATATTTAGTTTCCTTTCACAGAACACTAAAAACACCAAATATAGACAAGTGCTGAAAAATGTTATTAATGGATCATCAAAATTGTTGCTGATAAAATTTCTGTTGACCAACTAACTGAATAATTAACTAATAGTTACAGCTCTGATTACAATGTAGGTGATTTTACATCAAAATATGAGTATACATCTTTATTAATAAAGATTTCATTAAATTATTCCATTAAATCAATTACTTGACACATCAAACCACCTCATCCTGTTAATGCAGAAATCAAATCCAATATTGCCATTGAGCAGTCCTGCTCCAGTTCACAAAAATTTAAACATCCATAGACGTTCAAGGGATAGCTACCTGAAACCATTCAGTGATTTGTTGATTGACAGAAATGTAATCAGCAAAAGGGCTGAACGATTAATTGCATTTGTGATATCGCGATGTGATAAAACAAGATTTTCCAAGACTGGTTTAGAGTACTGCAACACTATTGGTCATACTACACACTGATTTACTGCTTGTCCGTTTTGAATAATACAGAAGAGCTTAAAAATTAATCGCATATAAAATCGCAATCAAATTAATCACATTAAAAAAAAATAATAAAAAAAACGCAACAAGCTTATTTTCCAAAAACATTCGCCCTAGTCAGCAAGTACTTCAAATATTATAACTTCCACAAATATTATGATTTGCTGCCTTTTTCTGTCACATATGATAGTGAACTGAAAAAACTACTAATTAAGAAACAAGGCACAATTAATCAATACTGAAAATAATTGTCAACTACAGTCCTAAGCTGGATGGCAAAATTCTTTCATTGTAGACACATTTGCGTATATTGTCTCACTGTATGTAGTAATGGCCGATTTGAGATACCTGCACTCATGAGGCTGATATATCACCATAAATGGCTGCTAATCTAATCTAAAACCATTACTGGCTAGCATTAAATATATATTGTTATACTGTGACGTAACTTCTTTTCTATTCATTTCATCTATTCATATATTTTTCTATTTCATTAATTAATAAAAAATCCATCTAAAACTGCATGTTACTGGATAATTATAATTTTCTTTGCTTTGATATTGGCAATAAATATCAGCTGCCCTGCTTTCTAAATATCGGCACCAGCCATTAAAAAAAAATCCATATTGGTCGACCACCAGTAGTATATTGTCATTGCCTAATTGTAAATATAGTGTCTTTATTTTTTTGACTGTTTATCAGATAAAACTATAGATATATAGTTTTAGATTCTATAGATTTTCTAGATGAAAGAATCTCACTCATGTAAGCTTTTATGCACATCCTCTTGCGCCATGTTAAGGTGTTCAGTTTCATGGGTCAGTTCCATTAAGAAGGAAAAGGCTAGCATACAGGAAATCCCAGCGCTCGCTCACTCTCCCTTTT
>JAPMOB010065890.1:0-17754 GCA_029875015.1 Lepomis gibbosus | reverse complement strand
GTGTGTGTGTGTGTGTGTGTGTGTGTGTGTGTGTGTGTGTGTACCAATGCAAATGTATGTCCAACAGGTGTTTCTGTATATGTGCATGAGGGCAGATGAGCGCTGTGCTGCTGTCCTGGTAGTTATAGCTGGTTGAAATGTACCTAGTAGTGTCAACATCATCACGAAAGAAAAGAGAGTATTTGATGCAGCACAGTAGGCTGAGGTAGAGAGTGGCTGTTACTTTTTAAACTCTCATTAATTGCCTTTAAGTAAATGGGGGTTATAAACAATATTGTGACCAAGGATTCATTCTTAAACATGTCCATTTTAGAGAAGAAAATCTTGAAGCTGATTTCACTATTTTCTGAATCCACATTCAGACTTAAACATCTAAAATATGCTTGATGATGATGAACAGTTACTTCATTACTTTGTACTAGAAACCAGAAATGCGAAAATACAAAATACAACCAGGGCAATATGGATAACTGTGCGCGCACACACACACACACACAGGCATGTGACTTTTGACCGTACAGCAGCGACAAGCACACAAGGCATACGAGGTACCGCTTCATAAAATTCACTCCAGAAGGGAAACTGACATAAAATCCTTCTTTAATGATTTCTCAGATCACCTGACTGTGGAGCAGCTGGTTTCCTTTGCACGAGAGCTGCTGTGTAAGACTGCAAAGTTTGAGAGTTAAAACAAACACTCAGTTCTTCCTCCAAATGTCTCTTCAAAAAAGTCAATGGAGGGACAGCAGGCCCGTCTAGTGTTTTTTACACATCCCCTCTTTCTTTTTTGTTCTGTGTCCATGTGTTGTCCTGCTACTACAGAGAGCTCAGCGTCTGACCGATGTCTCCTTAGCCAACAATAAAAAAGGACAGAAGGTGCTGGAATGTGAACTGAAAGCTCACGGCTCCTCGACTCCAACCCTTCCTCCTCAAAGGAAGGTTGGTATTGTCTTCTTATTTGTCTGTCTGTTGCTCTCCTGCTTTTCGATTCAACCCGCAGGGTGCAAGTCTCTTTATTCACCTCCGACTCCTAACCTACTCTGCCAAGGCTCTGGTAGGCGTTTCCTCTGTCACAAGTCGGTGACTTTATTCTCCACGGCAGCTGCGATCTGCTGCAGTCTGTAGCCCAGTTGCATCTTCTGGGCCGTGGTGTCCTCCTCCAGTGCCGTGATGATCTGATGAGAAGAAGATGGCACAGAGATGGAGGGAGAGACAAACACAAAAATAAGATTCATCAAACCTGTGAGCAGAAATGTACCAAAAGTTTCAACAACACATAAAAAAAACAGTTGTATTTACTCTAAAAGATTATATTAGACAAGTAAACAGTACTGCAAAACATGTGAAACATATTGTGATTTTGTGCTTTAGCTGGCTGAAGTTAGATAAAGCCAAGCCCGCCAGCTAACACTGACCAGTTGCTAACGTTGCCTGTTGCAAAATACTGTAACACGACCCACATGACCATCCTGTGTACCACCGGTATCATGTCAAAGTTTTCGACCAAAGCAAATGTGTAGTGATTTTTTTATACTATATACCTACAGTGATGCGAGGCAGCCAGGAAGAATACCACGGATCTGGTGTTGTTTGCTTTGTAACGTTCAGTCTACATTTATTGTCATTTTGTTTTGCAGGCGCACAAGCTTGGGAACTTAGGCCCCATCTGCACTACTCCGTTTGCGTTTAAAAAGAGAGTTTTAAAACGAATATGTCTGTCCAAAGCAGCGTTTTACCTGCGTATCAGAATTGATCTCAGTCTACATTAAAACAACTGAAAACACATCTTTCTGTTCATGTACACTGTTCATACGCGTGTCGGTGTAAACATGAAAAGCAGATGGTTTATTCCGTAGTTTTGATTTGGTAAAAGAATAAAGAAATAGCCTACAGACAAAGAACACCACCAGATATTTCTTATGCATGGACCAATAACGAGCTGGGACTGTTAGTGAAGGTAACACGGGAGTTAGAAGCGACTGTGGCGGCGGAAAATAGACAGGAAGTGATTGCAAAGTAAATATGGCGACATACACAGTACGAGCGTCGGCTATAAGTGGTATCTGCACGGTACAAAATATTTTAATGAAAAGATAAAGTCAAAAACTCTGTCAGCAGCATCCTGTTTCTGCTTTACATGACTTATAAGATCCAATCAAAGAGCTGAAATCCTCTTTGCACGTCTGCACTAAAACGCTACCCGGAGTTTTAAAACGAAAACGCAGTAGCGCGGAGGGGGCCTCAGTTGCAAATCAGAAACCTCACTGCTAGAGGCTATGTTGTGATGCATTTTTGGAACTCTACTGCGCTCACTATCACAGATTTGTGGTGCCCTGATATCCTGCTACAGCTCTACTGTTGAGTCACACCTGGTCGTAGTATTTGTTGATGTACTTGTACAGCTCATGCAGTGCGACCAGGTAATTCAGCTCTCCAGAGTAGTTCTGAAACACAAAACATTCAGATCAGATGTCGGCCTTTGTTTCTTTGTACTGTGTTTCTCTCTACTGTGGGCTCTGAGGTGCGGCAGCACTCACCCTGGACAGTTCAGCCAGAGCAGAGTTCATCTCCTGGTCACTGGCTGAGATGGTCTGCCTGATGTCAGCATAGTACCTGCAAGGAGGGGATTTAAGGTCAACTTCTCATACATGATAACAAACAAAGAAAAGTGACCTCTAACCGAACAGCTTTTTTGACATCATCGTATCATACTGTCCAGGAGAACCCACCTTTCTACCATCTGTTTGTAGCGGGGGATGTCTCTGGCATACAGCAGCTTGTTGATGGGAGAGTCCTGCTCAAAAAGAAAAGGGGGAGTGAGAAGAGAGGAGGGGCAGGAGGCGGCTTCATCTCCATTTGTGACTATAAAGCCACCTGCAACTGACACCGACTGACACATCATCTACAGCCTTAACTTTTCCTCCTTCCATCATCAGTATATCTGACAAGGCATTTCGTCATGACTTCAGACAAACAGGTGCTACATAATCTTTGCCAGAGTGCAACCACATAAAAAGCTATTAAACACAAAAGCATACGTGTGTAATGGAAATATGTAAGTTCTAGTGAGCAAGCTTCTACTTGCTCCCTCCCCCATCCAGCCTCACCCGTCCCAGCTTGTGCTCAGCGATGGTGCAAGAGTCCATGAAGGTCTGGGCGATGACGGAGAGCACAGCGTCCACGTGGTCTGACGCCTGGACGTCGAAGATAAACTGAGGGTTCTTCACAATGTTGATCCAGAAACGCAGAGGCAGACTGGAGGAAACATTAGAATTATATGTTATATTGTTTCAAGATCCAGCTTGAGTTCCTCTTTTAAGTGGTTTGAATTTATTATTCATTTTTTGAAAACATTAAATGTGAAGAAGCAGTGTTTGGACAAAATCTCTTCTGTCTGTGAGTACTGTACCTGTTGGTCTTCCAAATGTGGATGGTCTCTGGGTCAGAGATGCCGTGTTGTCCTGCCTGGTCGTCCAGCAGGTCAAAGAAGTATTTGACAGCCAGCGGGACGGGACGACTGGTGCTGAGGATCACGGTGAACAGATCGTCTACAAACTTCTGCAACGTCCCCTGAGGAAACATGGCGGAGGAGGGGGAGAGGCAAAAGGATTTAGTGCTGAGGTATGTTTGTTGCTACGCAGTAATACATAGCACTACAGGAAAGTATATCAACGTGTGAACACGACACCTTTTTCTGTATAAAAGGAAAAAAAGTTGAAAGGAGAAAAAACTGGTGTCCTATTTTTGTGTTTTGCTGTTATCAGTTTTTATAAATTGGTGGCGAACACTAAAAATTAAACATTCTGTGAAAGAGATCTTAATTTAAACACAGAAGACGATATCCGGAAAACAGTAGTAGCTGATCATTGGTGGACTGCCAGTGCACCAGTTGTTATTTTTAATGAGACAGGTCTCTCCCACCACCAGGTACAGTGCTGCTGGAAAGCAGTCTGTATTTCTGCAGAAATGTGACCTAAAATGTGATCAGATCTTCACTCAAGGCTTAAAAATTCCCAAGGAGAGCCAGTTTATACCACAAAAAATGATCCCTTAATCTTTGGTGGAGGACTTGTGGCCCATTCCTCTTAAAAAACTGCTTCAACTCAGTGATGCTTGTGAGCTTCCTTAACATACTGGATTTAGGGTCTGGACTTCAGGATCATTGTCTTCTTCCCTTTGCTTTTTTACCTGTTCCTCATTGATTTACTGTAATATGTTTACTTGTGTTGCTTTATGTTGTTTATCTATTGAAAAGCTAAATAACAAAAAAAAGTTTTTCTCAGGTTGTATAAATAATGACTTATTAAAGTTAAAACAAACTAGGGAACCGTACATTTTCAGATTCAAACAAATTTAGCAGCTCTTGGTATGGACAGCCTAACGTGTATTTTGTACCTTCATGGACAGCAGGCGGGTCAGGTAGATCTCAGGGATGGCCTTGGCCCTCTCTCTCTCCCTCAGGCTGCCTCTGCGGTGTTTGGGCAGCTCAGGCTCCTCACTAGCTTTCACTAGATGCCACAGCCTCACTCCGCCTTCATCCGCATCCTCCAGCATTGGAGTCTCTGCATAAGTCAATGTTTTAAAAGCTTTATTTAATATATTTCACTGAGCCCTGCTTCAACATCACATATACAGAAAGCTTATCATCTTCACATTTTAGTTATCAACAACAAAAATGGCAATTTATAGGGATTCACTTTGATTCCTTGTTTACTGGAAACTGTGCTGAACAGTGTCTGTAAACACTATAGTTATTTGTGATAGTAAATGAAGAGTCTTTGGGTTGTGGAAAGTTTTGGACAAAAAAAAGCAATTTAAAGATGTCACTTTGAGCTCTGGAAAATTGGGATGAGCATTTTTTACAATTATATGGACCAAATGATTAGTCGACTAGTCATGAAAATAGTCGGCAGATTAGTTAAAAATGAAAATAATCGTTATTTGCAGCCCAACAACAGACTGCAGTCATAGAAAGGGTTTAGTTGGGAGTGTAGTAGAAGCAAAGGTGATTTTAAGGTGGCAGCTTAATTGATTATTCATATTTGCAATAATACTGTTCTCATGTTAACTCACTCTCTCCTGCCACGTAGTCATGGTTGTCATGGTGAATGTGTTTGTTGTGGCGAGGAACCAGTGCTACCGTTGCACCGTCTGGGACCTGACGAACAACACAAAATGTACAGTTAGCGTGACTAGACCTTTAAATGTACAGCTAGCATGATTAGACTTCTTACTTTCAGAAATTAAAACATGAAAAGGAAGCATGTTGGTGAAATTTCCACCTTGTAGTGCTGCAGTGTGTTGAGGCGTTTCCAGTTGCCTTGAACCACAGACGTCAGGTCCTCGTCCGACAGGATGAGATGACCGGCAACACCAGACCGCCACTCTGAACAAGTTTAAACAGAGTGAGATACTTGCAAAATGGAATATATTTACAGTGGAATATGTGTATGCTTTCCAGAATGTATTCCAGCTGGAGCTTTGGTTAGTTTTGGGTCTTATAGCAGTGTTAACTGCAGATTTTGGCATCTGAATACATTGATAACTTGGGTGAAAGACCGACCAAGTACTGAACTTTTCTAGCTGTAGGGGGCACCACAGCTCAGCTAATGGAACTGGATTCCCTTCCCAAGCGTGAATAGCAGAAATGCTACAATGGCTTTAATCTGTAAATAAATCCTGAGTTAGATGTGATGAGGTGCAAATGGGTTCTCACCAAGGTCCAGTGACTCGCCGTGGGGTCGGTGGGAGAAGGAGGTGCCCTTATACACCTGATCCAGGAGCTTCTCTTTTACCTGTGTAATGGTGTCACAGTCCAGCACTTTGGAGGGCAGTGGCTGGGTCTCGTTCACTCCTCCCCCCTGCACCAAAACATTTAGAGTCTGCAGAAGAAGGAAAAAGGAAGGGTGAGAGAATGAAAGAGGGTTTAATAAAATGCGACCTCCTAGCTGCCATGGTGGCTGTGTAGAATTCTTTAATTAAATGCAAATGATCATTTTCTTTAAAGTCAGACTTCTCCTTACCAGGGTCTTGTACTCCACGTCCTCTCGCAACAGGCGGTTGTCATTGAGGGTGTACTTGGCCTTGCCGGTCACAGCGTCCACTGGCCCTTTATCTACCTGGTGCTTTATGGCCCTGAAAAGCATGTAAAGAGACTCCCCCGCTGAGTCCTGCACAAACACACACACACACACACACACACACACACACACAAGTCTTTTAGTACTGACCTGACACATTCTGCAGGAGAGAACAAAGGGTTCAAATGGCACAATGGTATGCTAACATGCTAATATGTTATGAAGTGCTTTTTGAGAGTCGACGTGATGTATTATCAGATATTATTGGTCATTATTGGTATTTTGCTGCAAATATAGTGTTGAATAATGACTCATCTGTTACATTTGACAAGATATCACAAGAAGTTTAAGGGTTTTTTTTCTTGCTTGACTCCTACCAACAGTTTTAAGATAGAAATACACACAGTTTGTTAACTCTTTTCATAGCCCTTCGGTTCTAACAATATTGACAGCATTTGTAAATGACCTTAAAGTACCAGTTTAGTTGGTTTCTTGTAGTTAAGGGAAGAATTACTTAATTTATTGCCAACAGTTTGATAACAAGATCAATACCACTAATATCTGTGTGTTAAATATGAAGCTACAGTTCCTTAGTTTAGCACAAGGACTAGAAACAGTTAGCCTGTCCAAAGGTGAAACAATTCAACCATCAGCTCCTCTAAAGCTGACTAATTAACACATTATATCTCGTTGGTTTAATGAAAAACCAAGCTGTAGAAATGTCATATGTATATATGTGCTCCAGGAGGGTACTACTCTTTCTTACACTGTCAATCAATCAGTTGTTAAAATACACTTTTCGCCTTTTTGTCTGAATGGTGTGAAATCTAATTAATTAAAAGATGGGTCATAAAGTTAGTTTACACTACATGTGTTTTTCTCATGGCCCATTTTATCAACATGTCTCAGAGATCAAACTGGCGACCTTCTATTCACAAACACACATCAAACCCTGTAAACGTTACAACATCTCATTGTAGTAACAATATAAAATCATGTCTTATGTGGTGACTGACCCTGAGGAAAGCGTAGAGGCAGATGGACATCCAGTTGGTCAGCAGCTTCTCCACCACTGTTTCTGTTCTGCAGAGAAAAAAAAACACACACAAAGAGTTTGACTCACATCTTAAAAAACACCTTGAACCTTTAACAACTTGCTCAGCCTCCTTCTTCTTCTTACCGTCGCAGCATCAGCTTTGGGTTCTTGGCCACGTACTGCTCCACCAGGTCGTTGAGGAGAGTTTTGAGGATGTCAGTGAAATACTCCAGTTTGCCGTGCAGCGCCACCGTCAGCAGGGAGGCCACGTAGGCCCTGTCCCTGGGAGAGAAAGTCCGCTGGCTCTCCAGAGTGTGAATGAACTGAGAAGAAGAGTGGCAAATTATCCCTCTGATCAAAATGTAGACATTGTCTTAAAGCCTCACTCTGCTGACATGACTACCTTGGTGAGGAAGAGTTTACTGTTGAGCAGGTTGGACAGTTGCACCAAGCCCTGCTCCACCGTCTGCCGCCGACACTCCTGAACGTCCAAGTCCCGTCTCAGCGGAGATTCCCGGTGGCCAGGGAAGAAAATGCGCTCAGCGTACATCCGATAGTCAAGGAAAGGGATGCCAGAGCCCACCAGGTCACTGGACATGTCCATCATCTCTGTCATCAGGTCTGCAGTGGGGTAAGGGAGGGGGCGTGAAAGATCAGGAGGTGTCGCTACAAACTCTTTTGTCTTAAGCTTCTACTATATATTATATTCAAAGTGCATGCTGGGAATGCTGTGTTGGAAGACTAAAAGTAAACTCCTCTAAAGCAGCCATGTGGGATGGAACATTTCATCCAGGATGTGTGATGTAATTGTATAATTTCATAAGGTGTGAAAACAAAGTGTTGGCCTCCATAAAATAAAATAAACTTTCTTGTTTTATCCTCTCCAACATCCTCTCTCTCTTTCCTGCTCTCTCGCTTTTCATGTAACGTAACCCTTTTTCACTCTGTTACCTGTGAACTCTTTCTTGCAGCGGTCTCTCACACTGGTCTCCAGGTTCTCCAGTTGGATCTGGACCTTCTTGTAGTCTCTCAGAGCCTGCTTACTCTTTCTCCTGTCAGACACCAGAGGAGAAAGGAGAAGCAAAACCAGTTTCACACTGGATTAGTGAAAATCCAGTGAAACTGTAAAAGGTTGACTCAAGACATTTGACCCAACAAACCCCCAGCAGCAGGGATCAGGGTTCATCCTGGGGTCACGCTGGGTCAGAAAATGGAAACACTGCCTGATTTGGAAACACCCAAAGGTGATCCTGTTCCTCTCCTTGTTCTCAATGTAAAAAAACTTCATGACTTTACATGATCAAGTCACCAATATCAATGTTCTTCCTCCCCAGTCTAATAATGATGGTTCTAAGTGTGAAAATAGGAGACATCTGCACCTCCACCTGTCCCTGTTCTACATCAATTTTATGTGGATTTATAAATATTTGCAATGGACATCTGAGCTAATATCCTCAGAAAGTGTCACACTGAATCTAAACATATGTGTGTTATATCTGTGTTTCCAGATTTGAGCTGTAAAGTATCTTAAAAGCCTCCATGAGCTGTGTGTTTATAAGTGAGCCAAATCAGTGGTCAAACTACAACAACTGACTTTCCCTTGATTTTAGAACAAGCTGTTCCTCTCAGCTCATGCAGTGTCTTCGCCTCACAGCTCTCCCTCTGGCCCCCTAATGCGTCTTCTTCACATCCTATTCATCATTTATGGTTCTGCATTTATATTTACTCAGAGAATTCTGTTGCCTACTTTCTGTCAGAAAGAGCAGCAGCACTGAGTGACAGGACGTAAAGTTGGTATCATCGCTTTATTCTCATTTGCTCACATGCTGTATGTAAAGTGTTTTGCTGGATATTCATAATTTCCTCCATGTGCATCTCAGTGCTGCTGGTCTGATGATTAACACTGTTGTACAAGGGTTTCTTTTTAAAGTCCTCTTGTGCCACATACTGTGAGAGGAATACCAGACATGACATCGCATGAGAGGAATCTCAATTTAAAATTTCTTCATGCACAATGTTTCATATCTTATTAAAATAAATAATTAATTAATTAATGGTGTATTGGGGATGATAACTGATTACAGAATCACAGCTGTCTTAAGAAGACAGATTAAGAAGTGCACTCTCTGTGCGTAATAACCTTGTGCTGCTGCAGCCTTTATAATAATCTAATGAGCCCTAATAAGCTCTCAATATCACCAAAAAACTGCTTTATAGCACGAACAAACACAACGCATCTCTAACTTACTTACCAACTGACCAGATTATGTTTCATTTACTGACCTGTAAATGAGCACGATGATGAGGACGATGAGGGCTACTATGGACGCCCCGACTCCAACTCCAATCTGAGCCTCCAGGGGAAAAGTGGACAGGCTGAGGTTGTCATACTGAACCTTCCCCAGGGAGAAGTTCAGGTTGCCCATTTGGACCTGAAACACACACACCAGAGCCTTATTTTATCAGACAGAGGTTTCAGACAGCAGTGTCCTACCTTGCCTGATGAGACTTTATATCAGAAGGAAATTAACAATCTTGCAGAGTGGTGAACAGAGATCAAGCTAATGCTACTGATTTTAGGAAAAAGGAGGCAAAACAGGTAAAGAAAGCCCAGAAACAGATATGTTTCTTAAGGAAACTTAAGACGGCAAAATTCCTGTGCCATGTTCATATTAACTTTTACAGAGGAGCAATAGAAAGCATCCTGCCCAGAGGGCTCTGCAGCAGGTGATTAAAACTGCTCAGAAGATCATTGGTGCCATCTCCGCTGAGGTGCCTACAGACCCCAAAGGATACTAAAGTACCCACCCAGCCACAGCCTGCTCACCCTGCTGCCCTCTGGGAAGAGATATAGAAGTTTCTGCTGCCGCACCACCAGACTGCAGAGCAGCTTTCCCCCCCCCCAAGCTATCAGACTCTTAAACTCTAATTCATCCTCAGCACTGCTCCATGTAAAATTGTTTCATTTCTCTCACCTTATTTATCATATACCATCTAAGGTATGTGTCATTTTTGTATAAACATTCTTTTTTTTTAAGCAACACAAAGGGAACCAACAACGTCATCTCGTTATCCAACCCTGTGTTGTAAAAAGATTTATAAATCTGCCTTGAGGACTCACCGTGAACTCGGGCAGGTTGTCAGAGCCTTCACGTTTCTTCCCGTTGGGTCCGGGTGCAGGCTGCTGAGGCGGAGGCTCGCAGTACAGATGGTTTCTGGTCAGGGTCTTAACAGCACACACCCCCTCCCCGACCAGCACTACCACCTCGTCCTTAGTGATAGCCAGGTCCAGGTTTTCCCCCTGAGAACACATGGAGAATAAGTATTTTATCAATTCCAGCTCTTAATTTCTTTAAATTTTCAAGCCTTACAAAAAAAGTGAAAAACATCTATATTTGTTCAAACTATTCCTTAGATTTAAAAGTAATACAGCTTCAGATTTTACAGTGTGGAGTGCAGATTTGTAAATGTATGCATGTTAATCTTTCTCTGAGGCAAAAACCTGGTCTAAACACTAGTTTTATTCATTATAATAAGCTTCTATTCTATTCTTCTACCACAATGACAAATACCACCGCTAACAAGCAAGTCTATGATAGTAGGCCACGACTAACCAGCTCTGAATTCAAGCACTACAAACACTAGACAAACTATACCACAACTGCTTCACTTAGTAAAACAACTACTTCCAGAGCTGCCTGTATATCATTGCTTCTGACCTCCAGCTGGATGAAGCTGCCGGGGTTGTAGCGGTAGGCCTTTAGAGGGTCCTGTTGGTTCAGGGGCCGTAGGACGGGGTTGGGCTCGTAGCTGAAGGTCTGAGGGTTGAGACTGCTGAAGCCAAAGCGCAGGTTGTCCAGCAAAAACTCTACTGTGACCTTTGACCCCCAGATGGAGGAGTCTACCTTAGGAGAGCGGCACAGGATCAGGGAAGAGGAGTTGACCTCACAGCGCTCCATGAACTGATGAGAGAGATGCAAAACAGACTTTTAAAGGTGGGGCTTGCAGTTCCAATCCAATACATGTCTTTTTGTCAAATTGTTTGTCATCCTGGTTAATCAGCACTCTCTCATTTTGGATAACATGTAGGAATAAATGTGACAGAATGCCCCTTTAGTAAAAGAACAAACTTGCATTTAGAAATAACAAACACACACACACAGACCTGTTTGACAACAGAGCAGAGTGGGTCTCTGGGACAGACAGGGTCAGGAACCATCCTCGCTGGCCTTCTTAAAGTCTTCTCCCCGTCCTCCCCTTGCTCTCCACTCCTCCTCTTCCTTCTCCTTCGCTTCTTCCTTTTATTCGGGCTGATTGACTCAAGGGGAGAGACGGCCACCACCATCCGGGGCTCCTGCACCACATCCAGGTTGTGGCCCGACACATAGATCAGCCGACCACCGCTAAACAGACAGAAAACTGTTAAATTCACAGCACTCAAAAACTCAGTAAGGGAACCGACAGTTGAGAGATGAAGGTCAGCGTCCCAGACTCACGCCAGAAAGCTCTTTGCTGGTGTGGCGTGGGTGATGTTGGGGTTGTGGGTATAGTAGTAGGCTGAACTGTGGAGGTGGCGCTGGCTGGTGCCGTAATGCAGGGTGACCTGGTGATTTCCAGTCTTATTACTGCTGCCTGTCACACACTGAACACTGGAGCTCTGCACCTCTGACACACTGAGGAGAGGAGGAAGCACAAAGGGGAGCGATTAATAAATGATGTGATGCTTTATTGACCCCAGGGAGAAGTTGAATTTTGTCTTCCCCCCTCTGCCACAAGGAGGTCAAAGGTCAGACTGACAGAGGGAAGAGCGTCTTACATTTTACAGGGCACCCCTCCCACAGTGACGGTGAGGTCAGAGGGACGTCCTGTCAGCAGGTTTCGGCCGGTGATCGTCAGGGACGTTCCTCCAGCTTTGGGCCCCCTTTCAGGATAGACCCCCATAACAAAGGGGTCCTGAGAGGGAGGAAAAGATAGAAGAAAGCTTTGGTTAGAACTACAACTTCTCATACACAGAGAAACTGATGAAGAACCAGCTCAAAGAACATTGGTGCTTGCAGTTAATATTCTACAATGTGTCCTTACTTGTCTGTTACTGAAATGTGTATGTATATGACATCCTACGTTTTACTTCTTCCTCCTCCTTTTTGCACATGTAAATAGAGGTTTTTAAGTACTGGAAAGTATTAAGTTTTACTTTGTTGTTAATCTATTTTTTGTTTCTCTGATTTTTAAAAAAATTGTATTTATGTGTTCAAAATAAAAGATATCAACCAATCAATCCTGTCAATCATGTGACACAGGCTCCAGTTTGCTAATGATGTTACACTCCATGTAATGCTAAAAAGCTTTGTTAACTAATAGAAAATGAATCATCGCTCATTTTGACAAATTACATTCATTGTTTAAGTCTATTTTTAAGAAAAAAAGAAAGAAAGAAAAGAAATGATATTCTCTGCTTGAAACTTGTCCAGTTATAGAACTTATAGTTTTTCTGTGGACCGGCTGGACAAAATAAGCAGTGCAAAGACGTCATCTGGCTCTCCAGGAAATTGTGGACATGTTTGACTTGTTTTCTGACATTACAAAGACGAGTAATGAAAAAAAAATCAACAGATTAATAAAAACCTTCTAATCTCTCTAATTTATTATATGTCTTTGATATTTAGTGAATGTTTTGCTACATGCTACTGAAACAATATAGTTTTCACAGATGGGTCAACAAAAGTCTTGTCCAATCTACCACAGCTCAATCTAATTTAACGTACCTGGTAGCTGAATATTTCGCTGGACAGGCCCAACTCTCCTCCACTCACTTTAACAGACACACGGCCATTCTTCTCTCCTCCACTGGCTTTGGTCCTGCACACAATCCTGAAAGACAGACATCACTCTTGGGGTAGTTCTTAAAAAGAGTCATGCATGTCCCCTGGCAATGTTTAATTAGGATGAGAGCAAGAGAATGACACTCTTGCACATGCTACGTTTTGAGAAACACGCTCAGTCCACAGTATTCCATTAAAGTCTCACGACATGAAAATAAAAACACAGAACTTCTCCCCTACACCCCCCTCAGCAGCAGGCCGTCTGTACCTGGAGGAGACCTCGTAGAGGCTGGGGATGACAGTGCAGTCCACCCCAGCTACTGACACAGAGTGCAGGATGTCTTCAGCCTTCTGGCCAAGGTTGGAGCCTGAGATGGTTACCATGGTGCCGCCTTCTAATGCACCAGAGAGTGGCTCAATCTGAGGGAAGTTAGGAAATGCTTCAGTTTAAAAGAACCTTTCCAGATGCATCTTTTTCTATTACTGATTCATTTTGTAAGTTTTAATGTTGAACAACTGATTTTAAAGAAAGAGCTCTGATCTGAAATGTGAAAACAAACTGGGACTACAAGCATCTGAAATGTTGTGTTATTATGTGTCGCCCACCCTCCCAAAGTACATATGTAAGTGAGGAGGTCAAAGGTCAATACTCACAGAGTGGATGACAGGGGCGGGGCATGTCTGCTGGACCGGTTCACTGCATGAGTCTGAATACAAACAGCTGGCATGAGCGCCGCCACACCACACACAGCCATACTTCTGGTCAGCTGTATGGCAGCGGCTGCAATCAGAGCGGCTCACGGAGCAGTTGTACAGAGTCACTGAGGGCAGGACAGACAGACAAAAGTAAGCATCTGTCAATGTGTGTGTGTTGGCTTTTTGGAGAAAAGATCTGCAAAGACACTGTCTGAGGATAATGGCCATATGTGCAGAGCAAAGAAGCAGCAAGAGAATAACTATAAGCAGATAGTACAATCTAATGTAACTTTAACCTCACCATATAGATCAGGAGAGCTGTCCACATGGAAGGTGTCCCTCCTCTTAACATACACCATGGCATTGTATTCCTCCACTGGAGCAGAATATGTGTACTACACAAACAACAATGGTTTCATTAAAACTATTTGTGACACAGTCACAATATCAGACATTAAAGTAGTTTAATCCTGCCTCCAAAACATGAGTTTATCATATCGAAATTTTATACAGAGCTAATGTGGTTAAAATCTGTGCACTCTAGTCTGGATAATCATTCACTGTAAATAATCAGACCTGGTGTAGCTGACAGGTGATGTCAAAGTTCGATGGATTCATGTCATCAGTCTCTACGTAGGCATCCACCACCACCGTCTGCCCCTCGATGACCAACACGCACTCATAGTCCAGCTCTGTGTCCTGAACACACAAAGACTTGCGTTTGGTGAAGGCAGATACAATCATCCTTGACATGTGTTGTGGGGTGAAGTGTGCGTGTGCATGTGGTGTACCTGATAGAGGTGCAGGTTGCGGGCCAGTAAGGTGATCTTCCTCTCCACTCTGACAGGGAGCAGTGACGAACCCTGGACCTTCTCCACACAGGGACAAGCAGACGAACCCCAGCTGACATAGGAGCCCTCGTCCCCCTGGTCCCCAATACATACACACACACACACACACGCGCACACACACACAAAGTATAAACAAGTCCTCTCATTCTCAGGTTATGTTCACACACACACACTCTTTCCTTATAGATCCAGTGAGGTGGCACAGGGATGCTTCTGATCAAACTAACCATTAACTGTGGGTGGCTGTGTTGCATTGTGGGTAGCTGTAAGATATCTCTGGTTCTGCTGCACACACATTAAGTCTGTCCCCTCAGTAAAAGCTTTAAAAACAAGTGTTCCTCAGTGGTTATTTTACTGTTACTTCTTGACACACTGCAATTACAGCACAAAGGCGCTTCATAAAATAAACACTATATTTTTTGTTTATAATATCATTCTTCTTTTCCTTATCAGAACATACAGTTCCCTCTTGCAAACTGAACACACTTCTGCTGCTACTACTCCCGCTGACTCATGCTCATCTTTAACATTTTATATAATTACAGAAAAGAATCACAATTACCATCACAATATCGGTAATACTGAGATGTAGATGTGAAAATAAGAAAAAATGAAAACATTTACACACAAAACCTTTTTTTTTCTTTAGATCAGTCTATTAAGCAAAAGCAAAACAACAAAATGAACCGACAGCAGGGAAACAAAGGGCAGACGGGGAAACTGGTTTGAGCTCTGACCCCATAGCAGGAATCCAGTCAGAAGCTGGGAGCACTGGGAGGCTGCTGAAGCTTTGAGAAGAAGTAGAAGAAGGAGGAGGAGGGAGGCGGCTGAACTCACCGGGAGGAAGGCGTCAGCTGGATCATTCTGGTAGTCCAGCTCTAAATCAGTATCCACCATGTGGGAGAAGGATGGGGAGGTGTGATCAACCTCACCATCGCCTGACAACACAGTGGCAGCTGAAAATGTGGCCGTGTCGTTTTCTGACTGGACGGCACTCTCAGCGGGGACGTCTACTTCTTCCTGCGGGTCCTCATGGTCGGTGCCTGGGCTTCCTGCCTCAGTAGGGAAGCCTTGTGTGGGCATCGGAGCGGGAGTCTGGGTTAAGTCTAGGTCAAGGGAGGGTTCAGAGTCCACAGGTTCGGGCGTGGGCAGGGGGAAGTCAGATGGGGCCAGGGTGGGAGGCTCTGCCAGGCTCAAAGCTCCCTCAGCTTCATGGGTGTTGCTGGGGGGCGAGTCTGTCACCACCTCCGGGGAAGAGGAGTCCAGGTCATGGGGCGGGATGATCAAAGGCATCACAGGCTCCAGATCACCAGCCATGGTGACGGCTACCATGACAACACTGGGTGTAATCGCAGCACTTTGAGTGACAACAACAAGCTCTCGTGCTTCAGTCTTTTCATCATGGCTGGTGGAGACCTCTGGGGATAGAGGTGTAGTGGGTGCTGGTGGGGTAGATGGCAGGGTGCTGGCAGGCTGAGCGGGCAGGGTGGTGGGCGGGGTGGTTGGCTCAGGGCTGGTGGTGGTCGAAGGTGGAATAGTGGGTGCAGGAGGGGTGGTTGGCTGCTGAGTCGTTGCCACAGTGACAGGGTTTGTTGTTGGAGCGACAGTTGTTGTTGTTGACATGGTGGTTGTTGTCATGGTTGTGGTTGTCAGGGCAGCTGTGGTGGTAGTGGGTGTTGTGAGGACTTTAAAAGGTTTTGTTGTGGGAGGAGCTGAGGTAGGGAGTTTAAACTGGGGAAGGGAGGAGGAGGGGGAGACATGAGGGTGAGACAGAAATAAAAAACTAATGGAAAATAACCAATAACGGAACTCAAATGTGATGTTAAAGACACAACCTGCTGTTATTGTTGCTTATGACATATCAATGGCTTTTGTTATAAATCATGTATTGGTACATGAGGCACAACAAAACATGTTGAACATTGATGAATGTATGTAATAAATACATTATTTCTAAAAAAGAAAACTTTGACCATTTATCTACTTACCAGGTTCCTATGAATAAAAAGTACTGCTGTCAAGTCGTCAGTGCAAGCTCATAATTTGTGCTTTAAGTTTGAAAAAAATCCCATAAGTGAGCCAGTAACTGAAGCATTTTTTTTTGCCTGGTACCCGTTTTATTTCAGAGCTTGAAGGACTGTGGGTTGCCTTTTGTTTGGAGGACGCACATGTTCGTGGGTGACAAGAAAACTCCATGTGGCCACTTTAACATCTCAGCAATTTAAAGGCATCCTGTGAAGTTTAGAATACTATGGAGCAGTGTGCTTAACAGTGGGTTCTTGTTTTATTGCAATAAACAATCAATATGTCACGTTATTTCACTGATTGACAGTTGGTGATGGTAACGTTGGCAAGAAACATATCAGCGCCGCAGCAAATATGTTGGTACCAAACACTTGCTACTGAAATTTTGCAATTCTGAATAGCAAGCAAGTGTTCATTCATTTCTTCTCTTCATATATTGCTATAGCTAAGCACTTATCTTTAGAATGTTTGCACTATTAAACTCGATGTAAAGACAGCAGCAGTGTGGCTCTGCTAAAGAGCTGACGCTTGTGTTACTGATAAAACCTTGTTATACTTTTACCTTGTAATTACCGTTTTATTGATGCGCCTTGGTCAACCTTGGCTGTTTTAAGTCTGCTATATAAATTTAGTTGACATGGACAGTGACAACCAAAAACAGTTAACTGCAACTACACTTAAAATTGGATTTCCAAAGTGTTTGATATTTGCATCAGCTTGAACATTCAAATCAGTAAAGTAGGAGAACAGCTCTGTAAATCCAAACAGGAGTCTTAATCTTTGTATTTTACACCTCAGTGAGCACTGTGCTATTAGAGACGCTGTTTGAGGAACTTACATGTTGGTTGTAGATGATCACCCCCTCCTCACAGGTGGGCTTGTGGGTACACAAGTGCTGGTGAACACACCAGTTACAGCCCCATCGGCTCAAAGCACAACCACGGCAACTGCATTCAGAAATAACAGATTAGGCTCATAAAATAACAGCCTCTTTGGAAAGACTTGCAACAGTGAGTCAGAGATAGGAGCTATGAAGAGGAAAGTGGAAAGAGAGGTCTAACAGAAGTAGCATGGGCTTTTTATCGAAGTGGGAGAAAGGAGAAGAGAAAGAGAGATGCATCTACTGTTGCTTGTAACACACACAGTAATCAAATTGCTGCCAGTCTGGCCCCAATGTGGTAAGAAAGGTCAGTGATCTAATTGAATCGAGCCTCAGCTTCTTATCAGGGTGGTGGGAGGAGAGG
>JAPMOB010065847.1:0-25698 GCA_029875015.1 Lepomis gibbosus | reverse complement strand
GTGTGTGTGTGCGCGCGTGTGTGTACCTGTGAATTTGAACCATGGATGAGGATGTCCATGTTTAATAAATTCCCCTGGCCTCCGAAGCATGCCGTCTCAAGGTGTTGGGTTTAAATGGCAGTAAGGATTAACGTGCGTGCAGTGGATTTGGGTGACGTCACATTTTAATTGTCGAAATGTCAACCGCCGGCCTATTCTGTCTGAGAATTAGGATTACACAGAGAGATTAGAGGCTGCTTTTAAAGGCCAGTGAGTTTAATTGCACAGAATTAATCAAGTTGTCAGGATTAAACTTGCAACTTAAACCATGAGAGATTGTCTGACATATTCAGTTCTTTTAGTCACGAGAGAACATTTTACAGCTGGGTGTTGGGTTTCCCCGCTTACCTGGGAGGCATGCTGGGAACCCCACCGGAATCGAAGTTGGGCTCATAGTCATCAATGGCCAAAATTGCAAAGTGTGGGATCCCCTTGCAGACAGCGTGCCACAACTCAAAAGGTCAGAATGGTGTCACCATTACAAGTAATAGCCAGCCACCCATGGTGTTATCATCCACACACACACACATGCACACTTGCACACAGACACACACACAGGGGCACACACAATGATGCTCCACACTACTTTCCCTGGCTTAACTGCATGGCTGGGTCTTTCCTTACAGAAAGCAGGGCTGTCTGTCTCAGAAAAGTTCAGCTCCCACAGCTCAGAAGGTCAGAAACATTACCTCCATTTACATCTCTGCCAGCCGCCCCCTCGTTTCCCTCAGCCTTTCTTTACTCTCTCTGGATCTCTCTCACTCTCTCTGCAATGTCTGACTCAAAGCACGACATGTGAGAGCAGGTGAACACGTGTGGCTAACAGTATATTAACTGCAGTACATCGGGTTTGTGCCTTCAGGCGTCATTTTCCCCCACATTTAAATCTATTTAAAGGTGTGCATCAAAAAGGCAACAAGGCTTATTTTACCTACCTATGTCTGTGCTTGCCAACATGATGGGCCTACCTGCTGTCAGATCAAACCTAATATATGATCAGATTAAATATCTTTCAGTATTTTTATATCACAGGACTTCACTAACCTACCCTTATTCCATTTACACTTCTAGGACATGATGAATGGACGCATTAAACAACAAATCCTGTTATTTTGTTACTGTCAGCAAGTCCCATGAAAAGAACCAATACCAGTAGTGCATCAGTCCATCTCTCAGCATTTTCTGACTTCCCTGCGCTCTCTTGCTCCAACATTTTAAGAACAGTATATAAATTTAGTGTGGAAGGATCAAAGTCATTTCTTAAACTAGTTTGGCGCTGTAGTTTTTAGCAAACATTACTCAAACAGGAGTAAATTGTGTTTTTTGCGAGGACTATTTTCAGAGGCGGATAAATACACATTTGGTGCAGTGAGTATTTATAGCAGCCCAATGTGGGACAGACTCAAACTAAACTTCTATATCAGGCTTTAGCTACACAAGCACAAAACGTTTGAAAAATCCTCTCCTTGTTGGTTTTGTTGTTTTTGTATTTTTTTTGAATATGAACAAAGTCACCATATTGTATTGATACAGCGCGGTGCACAATTGTCCACACATTTGAGTACACGAACAGCAAAGTGTAAGTGCCGTGTGACTCTATTCCATGGTAGTGTTACTTTCATTAGATGAAACTAAACAAAATATGTTCGTCAACCACCTTTTTTTCCCTGATTAAATCGAGACGATGACAAAACAGCGACAATGTCCTTAAACACTGACTGTGACGATATGAACGTGCAATATTGTTGACGAAAAATGATGACACTAAAATGTAATTCATAAAATAAAACCACACAACATGCTAGGGCTTAGAGCGACTTAGATATTTGGTCCCATTTCAAATACAGTGAGGCGGGGGGAAAAAGAGTGCCTAATTATATCGTACAGCAAGCAATGTGCTGTAAGATTTCCAAGATTTCTGGAATTTCTGGAGATTTCTGGAAAAAATACAACGAACTTGAAGCAGCATTTCAAGACTAACCACCCAGGAATTGAGGTACGTTAACGTCTCATTTGCAATAAAAATGAGAACAAAGCTAATATTACAAATTTTACAAAACTTTTATCTATAAGTGAGATGGCCGAAATAAAGACTAAAATCTCTATTTTGGTTAGAGAAGAATGACCAAAATGCTTATCAAAATTTTGCAAATGGATAAGAAAAGACTAAAATAATGGTTAATGACTAAAACTAGACTAAATACTTTAGATTTTTTTTGACTAAAATCAGACTAAAATACCAACACCTTTAGTCAACCAAAACTTGCAGTGGACTAAATATGACTAAAACTAAGAGGAACACTTGACACAGGACTAAGACTGAGACTAAATTTTAAAATAGCTGACAAAATTAACACTATTCCAGGAAGAAACTCTGTGAAGTCAAATGTATTTCCATTTTCTGAGTTAAGTAGATGCAAATCCAGCTGGCAGTTTGGTCAGTGCCATGCTTGTCGAAAGCAGTTTGTCAGAATACTTAGTGATGGAGAACAAACAAGATGAGATCCTGACTGTCAGTTTGGATGGACATAAAATGGACGTGTATTTTTGCAAGAGAATGAGGAATTTTACTTCAGATCTTATAACCTAGATGAAGTTCATTGTAAAATATAGACAGGGCTGATCACTTCTGGACATTAATCAGGAGGCATTGCTTTAGGGATAAGGTTAGCTGTAAGCATGTTTTAATTAATAACAACACTCTATCCCAAGCCCCGTTGTTCCTTTTGAAAATAGAGATCTTTAAAATGACTCACAAATAAATACATTGTTGAAAAAGCATAAATAATTTCGTAAGGAAACTGGGAATTGTAGTTTTAGGAAACAAAACAGGGCAACATTTTTTTTCATTTGTTTGGGAACTGTTTTCAGCCAGAGATTAGGAGCTCTATGTGGGACTGACTCAAAATAAACTGCAGTGCCCACGTTCATAGTAATAAAGGAACATGTCAGCCAGTGCATGTCACACAGTGTGGCTCCTTGATGTGTTTTTAATAGTTTATAAACAACAATAGAGATCTATGGCACTGAGCAATAAGCTGCATAGTAAAATAGGTTCAATTTGTTGTTGGTTTTGGTATTTTCATGGAATTTGTTGACAATAACAAGAAATGTATCACCAGACTAAGCCTTTAATGAATCTGACATGTCCCCCAGGTTTGTCACATGCCAGAGCACGGCAAAGGAAAAGGACAGTACACAGCAGGATGGGGCACTAATTTTCTGGCTGCTGCCCATTGTTGTTGCTGTTGACACTCAGGTACATTGTGCCCACAGTCACCTGCCGTCCCACACATACAGTAGCAGCCAGCAGATTCTAGCGCTGCATGGGACCGCTAATGGAATCCTCTATACAAACTGTATTATGATAACAGTGCAGCAGAGACAAACAGCCAAACAAATGTCCCTGTGTTACTTCACATTTTATCATCGTTTCTCAATATCTTTCTCTATCTCTCGCTCTTTTTATGCTATATATCATTGACTCTGTCTTTTTTTTGTTTGGGCAGCAGAAAACAATGTTGCCTGGCAACAACAGCACCAGAGGGATGGTGCAGTGTGTTTACATTTCTTGTCATTTTAAAAGGTACAAAAGCCTGGGTTAAAAAGAGAAAAGATAGGAAAGTAGAGACATGAGAGAGAGGAGAAGATCGGTGATGATCGAAGATAGATAACATACGGTCGAGAAGGGAGGTGAAACAGAAGGCGAGCAGAGTGATGGTATGGAAAGATCACACTTCCTAATCAGTCATTCTGTACAGACATAAACTTGTCAGTTAAATACAAAAGCTCAAACACACACAAACATACACACAGAGAGTGAAGCAGATTTTAAAAGGAAGAAGCTGATTTAACTCAAGATGATAAGAATGGCCGTAAAATATGTATGAGCTCATTTAGCAGATGTGCTCCGAACAGTAATACTGACTGCAGTCAGCATTACAGCTGTAGTTACAGCACATTCCTGTTTATATCTCATCGCCCCTGGTACTCTCTCTCCATCTCTTTCTACCTGTTATTTCTGTACATGTGCAACACTCTCAGGTTGTGTGTGTTTTTTTACCTTTTTCCCCTCATTCTGTCTCTTCACTGACCCTCTGCCCTTTCACCTAAAGTCAATTGAGTCCATAACTGTTTTCTATTTAATCTCTCTCCTTTTATGTCACTATTTCAACCCATTTTTGATTTTTTTAAAGGGGGGCTATTTGCTAAGTAGAAATTTCTTATCAGTTCTTTCCTTTTTTGCCTTCACAGATTAAATTGGCAGAACGATGACTGACGTATGTTTTCTGCCTCTCTCCTCTGCTCTCCTTTTCCTCATCTCACATCCCTGCTCTCTCTCTCTCTTTCATCTTTGTCTCGCTCCCTTACAAAATCCTCTTGTCCTTCATCTCTTTTTCTGCCTAATGCAATAATCTTCTCTCTCTCTTTCTCTCTCCCCCTCCCTCCCCCTCTGCAATTATCTTCTCTCTTCCTTCACCTCTCTATCTTTCTGCTATCCTCCTCTTTTTACTTTTGCCTCCATCCCTCCCCAAATCATTTTCTCTCTATCATCTTCTCTTCCCTTCATCCTCCATCCATTGTCCTTCCTTCCACACCCCTTTGGCCACCCATCCCCCCTCCATCTCTCCAATCACTCATATCCTGTTCCTTAACCCCCCATCCATCCATCTTTCTGTCTTTCCTCCAAACATATTTTCCCTCTTTCTTTGCCTCTTCACTTCCCATCCTCTCTTTTCCCCCTTCATCTCCTTTGTCTATCCCTCCCTCCATCCATCATCACATTAAAAAATTATCTTATTTTTCTTTCTATCCAACCAACCTTCTCCTTCAAACACCCCTCTTTCACACAGTTATCTGTGGCCTGTGCTGCGATGTTGATCCTGGACATTTTGTCCCCGCTCCTCCTCCTTTCCATTCTGTTGCCGCGCTACGGTGGCGGGGCGGCGGACATTCCAGAGGACGCTACATCAGAGTTCTCGGTCAGACTGTACCACCAGCTGCAGGCAGCAGGGGATCAGGATAACATTATTTTCTCTCCTCTGAGTGTGGCTGTGGCCCTGGGCATGGTGGAGCTGGGAGCCAGAGGAACTTCACTGGAGGAGATACGACAGGCTGTAGGCTTCAGCCATCTGCTGCCAGGTGAGACACATTCATAAACACAGGTTCACCAGCATCAGGGTCAGTGGTGGGCGAAGAAAGAGGAGTTGGATCTAAATTGTGAAAGGCTTTAGCAAAGGAAATTCAAGTGTCGTTTTTACAAAAGCATTACACGTTCAGTTTACTCATCGTGAGATGAACTACTGGAGGGAGCTTCCCAAAGTGAAAAAAATACTGTGGTGATGTCAACGGGGTTTTCTTGACTTGGGTTTACACATAAAAATGGACGCACATAATATTTTAGCAGAAAGCCTGCCTTACAAACTAGAGGTGTGGTGTTTGAAAAACAGCAATTAGGATAGGGTGGGGGATCTAATGAAAGATGCTATCCAGTCGCTTTATGGGAAATGTAGGCTCCAGCGGTGTTTGGAGCTTGACCCATAGTAGGGATTAAAAATCATAATATCTCGGCCTCTGATGCTTCACTTTCAAATGGAATGATCTAAACAACAAGCCTCATACAACAAACACGCACACATGCACAACTGTACATGCACATGCCCCCACACATACAGTAATAGAGACTGCTGCATCCCAACTTCCACAGCAGTGTCACAGACAGGCATTTTATAGTAGATGGTTTTCTTGACTGCTTTTAGTATGGCTGCATATTAATTCGCTATATATGGGCATTTACTTCCTAATTCCTATGGTTAGTAATGTATATGCTCCAGAAGCCACTTATCGTTTTCATTTTAAAAGGTGTAGTAATGAAATATTTATGTTTCGTGATGCGCATTGACCACGTTGACCCTGAAAATAGAAAGCTGAATGACACATGAATAAAAACACCAAGGAGAGGATAAAATGGTAAATGCATGTCAAATTCTAAAAACTAAGATTCCACTTCATCTTCACAATTTGCAGATATTTGAACATGAGAAATTAGCAGCTAGAGAATGTGGATCTTTTTTTATAATTTTTATTGCTGTACCATTGTTTAACAAAAAACACTGAATGAATCTTAAAATAATTACATTTTAAACTACCTTGTGACGCAGCAAAGATGAAGGTGTACAAATGTTTTGCACAGCAATGTACTCTGTATACACACTTAGAATATGAATGTCTCCCTCTATTCTCCAGGCATGGAGTTCTCTATGCTCCAGAACCTGACGGCGGCTCTGTCGGAGGACGACACTCACTACGTGATCCGATTTGCCAACAGCCTCTTCCTCCAGGAAGGTGTTACCTTTAACCCAGAGTTTCTGCATCTGATGAGGAAGTACTTCCGGGCTGACGTGGAAACAGTGGACTTCAGCGAATCAGTAGCTGTGGCCGAGCAGATCAACAGCTGGGTGGAAAATCATACAGAGAGTGAGTTAGCGAGGGAGGGAGGGGTGAAGGAAGGGAAAGATACAGATGAAGGGAGCAAAGGAAAGGATAGCCATAATGCATAATTGCAGAATACATAATTTCATCTTCAATTGCAGCATACTGTAACGTGACATGCAACATTGTCAGAGGAGTTTCATATTGGACAAAAGCAAAATTTACTGAATACATTTCCATCTCTCAGTTGCACAAATCTCTATCCTTATCTTGGTGCACATTTTAAAACACTGCATCCCAGCAGGCGCTGCCCTTTAGGCTAATGAAAACGAATGTGGATCCTGACACACTGTACAAATCACTTCCTCCAGGTAAGATTCGTGAGCTGCTGTCAGCCGAGGACTTCAGCAGCGTGACCCGCCTGACCCTGGTAAACGCCGTCTACTTCAGAGGCTCCTGGAAAAACCAGTTCAGGCCAGAGAACACCAGAACCTTCTCCTTCAGCAGAGACGATGGCTCTGAGGTTCAGACACTCATGATGTACCAACAGGGAGATTTCTACTATGGTAGGCATGAGCTGTGTGTGTGTGTGTGTGTGTGGTGTGTGTGTGTGTGTACAATTGTACTTGTGGGTCTTTTTCTGGAGCCGTTGAATTTCATGCTCATATTTCTTGAGGTTATTTAAAATGTTAATCTCAGATCTGAAATATTCATATTTGGAATGTTATTCCCAGGAAAGGCTCCTTTTTTCTGCTTAGTGAGCTCTGCTGCAAAAATGTTGCACAAATTCCTCTGGTATGTCTGTTTGATTTAGTCGTACATTTTGAAAGCTTTTTTGTTAATGTCATACAATATTAGCGGTACTTTGATAGTCTGTGGTAAGGTATGTAGTACTATATTAGGTTTTGTTAAATCTTCTCTGACAAACAACGCTGTCTTTTCCCCCCTTCACACACCTGTCTGCAGAGTTCTGGGAGGGGGGGGGGTGTTGTCTCTAATTAGATTATAGCATGTCATATTTTGTCAGTTGTTATACTAATTTTCAATTATTTGGAACAATTTTAGAATAGTGAAGTCACTGAATTTCCAAATCTCTCTGAAAAGACCTTTTTCTTCTCTCCACTTACTTCTCTTTACATACTTTGTCATTAAGTGTGCACAAACCGCAGGCATGCCACTGTGCACTTTTTTTGTTTAAACTGATGAATTGAATAAAAACCATATTATTGTATATAGGGACACAACTAACTGATTAATTGTTTGGTATAAATAGTGTCACAAAATAGTGATAAATGTACATCACACGGAGCCTAAGGTGATGTCCTTAAATAGCTTGTTTTGTCATACTGACAGTCCAATATCTTAAAATTTTCAGTTTACATCAGTATGAAACAGAGAAAAGCAGAAATTCATCCTATATCGACGATCTAAATTGTTGCTTATTTTTAATTGTCTGTTAATCAACTAATCAGTCAGTTGAATAATTGTTTTGACATTAATTGCGTATGATCTCTGTTTGCAGATTTATTGATTCTCTAGGTCCAATAATGGTAAATATGATGTTTTGGGGTAATTGTTCTGTAGCTATATCTACTTTGTGCGCATATGTATACTGTCTGAATTGTTTTTTTATACCTTATACATTTTTAAGTAAATTTTTTCAGTGTCATAATCTGGCACCAAAGACACCGATATCTGACAGATAAGGCACAAGTTCGGTGTCTTTGGTGTTTTACCAGCACTGTGAGACACAAGAGTTCTGCAGGTTGGCTCTGATGCTGTTACATCTGAGTGATTCCAGTATGTCTTTTTTTGCATCTAGTCATTTTCTGTCTGACGTACTGCCAAAGACAGTCACATCAGATTCTTACTGTGTTGCTGCTGAAGTTGGCAGATTTGAGTTATTTTGGTGCAGTCTGTATGTGTGTAGTGAGATGCACGCTTGCATACAGGAAATCTCTCCATGTGTGAACTAGTGTATGTGTGTGTGTGTGTGTGTGTGTGTGTGTGTGTGTGTGTCTGTCTGTCTGTCTGTCTGTCTGTCTGTGTAGTGTGTACGCATGTGTGGGCGTGTGTGCTTAAGAAGTGCAGAACAGGGACAGGTCCTTGGGGAGAAGGCCGGGTTTGCATTCCCATTTTGAAGCACAATCATATTGGTTAAGTAAAATGTTTTGGGAAGCCACACCCCACTCTCTGCTGCAATGTTGCCTCGCTTTGCAGCCACTACACAGAATGCCACATGTAAGTTAATGAAGGATGATAAGCCTTTTTGTAGTAATTTTCCCTTTTAAGCGGCTTCAAAAGAAAAATAATGTGTGAAGACTGGGATAAAGTCTGGTGGTGTTAATTGCTCTATAATCTCCATCTCTCACGGCAGAAACCTGAGTAAGTGAGATAATCCTATATTTAGATTTCAAATCTAGTTGGACTTGTTGTGAGTATAAAAGGATTATCTCATCCTGACTAAGAAATACTGTCTCACTTAATTCAAGTAAATGCTTGTTGGCTTGTCCTGATAAGAGAGTTGTGGGTTTTGTTTAATTAGATACAAGGGACAAGTCTGTTAACGATCCACCTCAAGGCTATGAAGATATCACGTCTTAGCCTCTTAGTGGATCTGTAAAAAGATATTAGCCCTTACAGATATTTGCGTGTGCGATCATATGTGCATTTGTCTCGAATGTGTGTGGGCGAATTGTACACTGTACACTGTACACTGTGTGTGTGTGTGTGTGTGTGTGCCTACAAGGATGTGTTTTCCCTAGATCCCAGATTGCTTCACTGGGTTTTATTTCCTGCCTGAAAACAGTCAAGTGCATGTTTGTGTAAACAGGGCAGTGCACTGACAAACACACTGTCCTTTCCTGCCTAATTGAATTTTGGTTGGGACTGACACCCGCAGGACTACATACAGCGTGTGTATGTAATGCATTGTCCCACCAAGTGTAACCAAAGCCTTTTAAAGTGAAGTGTCAGTGGGTTTTAATTAGTGCGTCAGGGAAAATCCACAACCGCTGTAATCAATATAGTCGATAAGTGAGCTTTGCCATGCTTACATCTGTGTATGTTCGTCCTCAGCAAGGGTTCACAAACCCATTATAGGAGCAGCAGAAGGAGGAGGCGTAAATATCTTTCATGGCCTACATTTGCGTGTATGCTTCCTCCCCACAAAGGTGAGTTCAGTGATGGCTCTCAGGAAGCTGGCGGTGTGTACCAGGTGTTGGAGATACCCTATGAGGGGGAGGACATGTCCATGATGATCGTTCTGCCTCGACAGGAGGTACCACTGGCTTCCCTGGAGCCAATCATCAAAGCACCGCTGCTGGAGGAGTGGGCTAACAATGTGAAACGGCAGAAGGTGGAAGTCTACCTACCTAGGTGAGAGATGACACACACAAACACATATACAAACACTTGTACATATATGCAAGAACACATACACCCAGCAACTCCCGATAAGAGATGTGGGTTGATGATGATTTGTGCATTAATTAGTGATCGCCTTCATTAACCTAGACGTCTTGAAGTCGTAGTTAATACTTAGATTTCCCAGAATCCAAAGCCCAATTGAGAATGTCCCTGGTGTGATCGCTGTTTTCAATTCATCATGTTGAATGCCATGGCAACAGCGAAGAATTAAAACGCATCCATTATGATTGGAACCCTCTGTATGATTTGTTTTTTAATGTTGATGTAAAATGGTGGTTCATAGTTTTTTTGTTCTTAGGGTACCACAAATATCTAAGTTAGAGTAATTGCTTTTAGGCCATTAAACTCAATTGCACCTGCACTGAAAATATATTATGAAGACATCATGTAGTATGCCACATATGGCTACTATATGTGAAGGAACATGTGACTATTGACTCTCTTAAATTCTGACTGCACTGTTTAGGTTCAAAGTGGAGCAGAAGATCGACCTGAAGAGCACTCTGCAGGAGCTAGGAATAAAGAACATCTTCACCAACAATGCTGATCTGTCTGCCATGACAGGTAACAGACACACACACAGTGCCAAACACTGCAACATGTGGCCCATACCCATAGATTAGGATATAAAACACATAGATGTAGACACAGATTGTAAGAGAAATAAACTCCTGAGAAGTTGATTCAATATTTCTGCTTCTTGGCTGCAGCGAAGTAGCCTCCGGTACTTTATAAGGTAACCAAGGTAACTGGCACAGAGTGGGCAGGTCAGAGCTGTCACATGTAATAAAAATAAATATATAAAATATATAAAATATATAAAATATATATACATACATATATATATACACACACATACAGAGACAGTTAAATAGAGAGGCATCAGTATGTTGGGCAACTAAATCTGATTCCACTATATGAGCAGCTTCAAATGCTCTAGCCTTGCAGAGAGTTAATAAAAAAAATACATTTTAAACAAAAACAATGAAAAGAGCCTCAAAAAAACTCAAAGAGCCTTCATGCTCATTGACAAACCAGTGCAAAACACCTTGTTCTCACTGATCAGGTGGAACTAGTATTATATTCGGAAACACAATCTGCAGGCTGTACCGGACTTCTGGCTGCACAGCACATCTTGTACTAGCTACAAAGTCCCCTGCTCAACATGTACTCAGAGGACATGGTCTATTCTAGCAGGATGGTATATAAGACAGGGTGATTTTAATCAAATCACTAAGAGTGTCTCATGGGACTGGATGACGCAAACCATGCTCTAGTTTGTAATGTTGATTTGATTAATATGTAGTTATACTAGCAA
This sequence comes from Lepomis gibbosus, assembly GCA_029875015.1. Lineage (NCBI taxonomy): Eukaryota > Metazoa > Chordata > Actinopteri > Centrarchiformes > Centrarchidae > Lepomis > Lepomis gibbosus. The sequence continues at coordinate 14,480 of JAPMOB010065847.1, read as the reverse complement.
ACAGTTACATTTACAGCTTGGAGAATTAGTGGATGCACAGACATAGTCATTCTCGATTTAGACTCATTTGTCACACCATCTTCACATCTCCGACTGACTCATCAGTAATCTAAAGACAAGGTGACGATCTGTGTGGGTTTGTGTGTAACAGACGGTAAAGACCTGTACATCGGGAAGGCAGTGCAGAAGGCTTATCTGGAGGTGACCGAGGAGGGATCAGAGGGAGCCGCTGGGTCAGGTAGGCTTCTTCCCGGTCATAAACATTACAACATACGTACATAAAATTTTCTTTGTATGAATGGGTCTCTGAAACACTGCCCCCCTCTGTCAGAAAATAACTATGGCGTCTACCCTCTCTTCTTCTCTCTCTCTCTCTCTCTCTCTCTCTCAGGAATGATCGCCCTGACCAGGACTCTGGTGCTGTACCCACAAGTCATGGCCGATCACCCATTTTTCTTTGTCATACGAAACCGGAGGACAGGTGTGTGTCTCTGTGCATGTACAGTAAATGTACCTCTGACATACATATACTGTATGTGTGTTTTGACCTGACCTTCCATGTCCCTTCTGCTTCCAGGGTCCATCCTCTTCATGGGCAGGGTCATGACCCCTGAAATCATCGAGCCCAACGACCATGACTTTGACTCTATGTAACCATGATGCGAGGTTGCTCAGTGCCAGCCAATGAGACCCTGCTGCATAAATGCTACCTATCCTCTATCGCCATCTTCAGCTGTGTTTTATACTCTTGAAAGAGATATATAAACTGATTACTATATGATATATTATATATTGAAATATGACATACTGACATATAATGTGACTGTGTTTTGATACTGGAAGCTTTAAACTCTTGGATACGGACGTGCTGAAAGAGGAAGTTGTAAATATTCTCTAGTAAAGGGTGGTTTGTATTTGAACAAGAAGAACACATGATATGTAATCCACGCACAACCCCTTTAAGTTCAGCAGCTTCGTACTCACCTGCACCCGCACACACAATGCACAAAAAATGTTTTCTTCTTTAAAAAATATTTACTCTTTCTTACTCCTGATACAGTATGTGCACACTGTAAGTATCACACTTTAATTATATCCCTGTACATTTGCCATTGTGTTCTAAATATACATATACTGTATATGCTCAGTATTTATTGCAGAATAAACGTGCAAACATTTTGTCCTTATACAATGAATCTTAGTAATATATCTGCTCCAGACAGTATTCGAGTCATTTTTTACACAGTAGGCACATGGCTAATCTGCTGATGAACTAATATGCCTTATCACATCTGAGTGTTTGATTAAGCCCCAGCTGGGCATCTCACAGGTGAGCAGAGGGGACTGCGTAACGAAAGCAGGTTGCTATAGAGACGGACTGGAGCATGCAGGCGCACTGAAAAAGATCTGCTGCGCCGTTTTAGCTGTACATACAGGGAGAAACAGTAACACCAGCTGTATTCAGTCTTTTACTCAATAAAACATGAATGTGTTCCCATTAAAAACAGTGTCCTTGTCTATGTGTGGAGGTTGTTTTTATCTGGTAAAATATCTGAGTAAATGTATTTTCAAGGACAGTACAGCTCATATTTAGGATGTCATTAATCTGAATGCAATTGATTGATACTGCTTTCAGGTTCTGAGAATTTGGTGAAATTGAAAAACATGCAATGCTTCTGGAGTTTATGAAACCTGATATGAAAAGTGTATTATATAGCCTATTCAGTGCCTGAACATATAATACACTTTACATACATAAGGTTGGCTGCCAACCTTGGCTGTTCAACCGTAACTCAGCTTCCCAGGGCAGGCAATGTCCTGCCAAGGCATTTTGGAGTAGTTTCAGGCCTGTGGCATCACCTAGCTACAACACACACACACACACACACACACACACACAAGGAAACAGATCATATCGCTAGGCAAGGCAAGGATATACTGTGACCAAGGACGAATGAGACCTGCAAGTTGATTCTGATAAATGTCACTTTATAAGGAAGACTGTATATAAGAAAGTAAGTGTCCGTATCTTCATGAGGTACAAACATTTAAACATTGGTAAATAAGAGCAAGAAGAAGAACAGATGGTGGGTTTGATGTGCCCAATAGCAAGCAACTAACTATATAGTAGAATCAAAAATGTATCTTTGTTTAAAGGAACGGTCCAAATATGAATAGAATTTATTTGGGCTTTTAATGATATATTTAGGAATATGATTTATTAATTGTAAAGTTTATAATATTTATGTTTAAACCTGGTTTATAAGTAGAAATCCTGTGTTTTAAGCAAAAACTCAATATTAAAGAGGAATAAAAATTATCACACTAAATAAAGGTAACATTCCTATCACAACCAACACACCTATTGCCGTCTGCACAGCACTGGCATGGTAATAATAAAAATATTCGGGGGAGAATTACATCCCCCATAGATGTTCCCTGCCATTATATGAGCGTTTGTGCGGTCTGGTAAACACAAGGGCCACAAAAACATACCCTACAAGATACCGGGATGGTACAACTTGTTTCCCTATCTTCTGTCAGTGTTTTAGGAACACCAATTATCTCTGGCATAATCGTCACACAAGATAAAACATCATGATAGAATAAAAGAAGTGAAATAATTTAAATGATTTATAGAAAAGCGGATACACACAGTAGATCACTACTGCAAATGATAACCCAGCCTTCAAATACGACAAGCGATGTGTTAAACATAAGTTAGTATTCTGTACATAGTGAGAGGGAATCATTTCCACAGCCCCCTGCAGTACCAAGGGTTTTCATTTACCTCTATGAAACATCTAATAGCTTTTTCATCTCTTCAGTCTGTGTGCACAGTGTGTTTCAGTGCGGCAATATCTTGAACACAACAAGCTGCATTGTTGAGAAACGACAGCCCATGGGTGTAGGAAGTTATAAACTAAATTACTTTCACCAGCTGGTATCATAGCTGTGCCTTATGTCTTCATTGTGTGCCACGGAAAATCTAAATCAACCTCATCCTTATCCTTATCCCTCCTCCTCCCCATGGAAACATCCAGAAAGACAGAAACAACAAAAAAGAGGCTGCCTCTCAATCCATCCTTACAACAGTTGCTGGTTGAACATACAGCATGCCATCCAGAGGTGGAAAGCATCTTAGGCACATTTACTTGAGCACTGTCAAGGCACAAATGTGACAAGTTGTAGTATAACAGTTTAATGAGACTTTATATTTGTACTCTGCTTCAATGATCTGACACGTAGCTCACGTAAGCTCATAAAATATGATGCATTGTATTAACTCACCATAGAGCCCTTAAAATAGTGATAGGTACTCCTTGAACTAAATCAACTAAATGCAGCTGGTGCATTAATGTATCAATAATTTACTCTGAAAGGCACTATTTCTCACTGTTGGTAAATTATGTTGCACCTCTGTAGCCTACTTTTACTTAAAGTTACACATTTAACATTGGATTATTATTTGCATGAGGATTTGAGTATTTTCCCACCATGGATCTCCTTTCAGTGTAGCTACCGCGACCACCAGGAGGCTGAAGTTCTCAGTTATTGTAATTTCCTGTTTTTAAGCAATATTGTAATTTTGTCTCTTTTCCTGTTTGCATTATCTATAAAAGGAACCTTTACTGTGAAAACACTGAGATTAATAGCTTTATTTTCAGGATATTGCAGACCCAAGTTAGAGTTTTACAAAATATAGTGGAATAAATGACCAAGATGAGCAAAGGTAATTATGAAGAGCAAAAAAAGAGGACCAAAACTAAAAACAGGAGAGGCTGGGGAGGGAGATCGTGGGACAAGCATAAAGGAAAGACAATGACACAGCAAACATGATACAATAAGGGCACATTGTATTGTATTGTGTGCTTTGGTCAGACCTGCTCTAAAAGGTGGTTAAAGATAAAGCCCTGTCTCTGCGCTAACACAAAGAAAGAAAGAGTTTTTTTGGAAAATGTCTCTGGTCTCTTTGGTTTGAGGCGAGCTGTCACACTTCATTTAAAAGATGAATATTCATTTTCCCTTTAGTCTACAGAGGCACGAGTTGTGCAGCAGTGCAGCAGTGCAGCAGTGCTTCGTTTCCACCTCTCCTGTGTAATACACCTGAACGCCGTTGCCAGGCATCCAGCAGCTTTTAGTTATCAGTCTCACCTGCAGCAGCGGGCTCACACCGGTGTCAGTCTCCCGAGCCAGCCAACAGGGACGGTAATCTTTCTGTCTGTGGATACTAACAAACCCACCAGGCTCCATGGGTAACAGCTACGGATTGACAGGGCTAAACCGAGCCGTACACAGTGTGTTAAAGAAGGCCAGGATAATTCATCACAAGACGATTGGGACATGTCAGAAAGGTTAGTAGATAACAGTGATATCGTGATCAGTGACGTTTTGTTGTTTTCCAAATTACCAAATTACAAAAATTACATTATCAGACACAAGAGACAGTAGGCCTACTCTATACCCTCTAAAATGTAATGGTATTTATTCAAATATTGTCCTATACAGTAAACTAGTATGGCATGGCAAATCATTAAGTGCAAGCAGGATCATAGAGACACCAGTGTCCAGCCATCCCCTGCATATACAGCTATTATGAGCAAACGGCACCTGCTCAGGTGTCCTCTGCTGCCATGTCAACGGGTCCTAATCTGCATTGTCAGGCCCGATTCACCGTAACTCTAACCACTCGGTGGTCAGGGTTTCAGCACACACCAGGGTTTACATTACGACAAGGACAGGTCCCCTTAAGGGTCAGGGACCAAAGATGTGATAATGTAACATTACTGGATGAGCCTCTATTTTTTTGCTCCAACCTTTCTCTCTCTCTCCCTCTCTCTCTCTCTCTCTCTCTCTCTCTAAGTTCAGTTAAGTGTGCTTTAATGGCTTGACTGTTTCATTTAAACAATGTTGCTAACGCAGTTTGCAACAAAATAAAATAAAAAACATTTGAATATGACATAACAAGATTAATCCAATTAAGACCATTCAATTTAGCAGTTATAAATTACAAAATCAAAAATAACAAATACAGATAGAGTGTAAACTACAAATAAAAGTGACTAGATGTAACCTGCCATGCAGTAAACACTGAGTGCAACAGTTGTCTGAGTCACTCGCTGTCCCTCAGTTTGTAAAACAAGTCCACGTTCTTGGTTTGCCATAAGTCCTTCTCCTAGGATTATTCTTAATTTATTGTTAACTTCAAGTTCTTTGAAATCTGGTATTAATAGATTGAATTTATTTCTCTCTCTCTCGCTCTCTCTCTCAGTTCTTCAGGTGTGAACACTCTCAGTGGCAGTTTTCCCAAATCCCACTCGTCCCAGTACTCTGACCTCGGGGTTACACACACACCTCTCTCTGTGGAACAGAGTCCTGATTCTGGACTTGTATGTACTCCTGTGAGTGGCGCCGCACACACACACACACACACAAACACACACACACACACACACACACACAATAAGCCAGTAATCGTTCATTGCTCCTGTCCTCAAGGCATTACTGTAGCTTTGACTCTTCTTACCTCTCCTGTGTCCTGCCCTTTTCTCCTCATCCTTTCATCTTCCAATCCCACCATTTCAGTCTTCCTCCCTCTCTGAACTGCACCTAATATCCTCCGTCTGTTCTCGGCACCCTCTGTTTTACCCTCGGGCAACTGGCCTCTCGCCTAGATTTCTATGCAGAACGATTTTTCACCCCCTTGACTTGAATAAAGAAAGAGGAAAAATGGCTTCCAACCTAATCCTCCCTATGTTCCATGCAAAGTTTCTTACTTAAAAATACTCTCCATGCTCAAGGCTCTGCAGTGTGTATTGTTACATTCCTGAAGCAAAATTACATTTGTAAAGAACTTTATTGCAAAGTAGAAAGTGGCTACTTTTATTCCTCGTGTACATGATAGGTGTTTCTGTTTCAGAACTACAGATAGCATCGACATTAGATTCATTATTTATTTAGACATTGTACAATATAAAATAGAATGTATTAGAACTATAGTATTGTACACTGAATAATCCACATTTTGTAGTTTTCTTGTTCTCGCGCATTTGGATGGGACAAGGTGCATCTGTCTGTCAAGTTGTATTGTATTCTTTACAGTATTTCTACTGTACTTTTCATTTGATGTGAACCGGTGACCTGGGGCGGTTTTGTGAGTTACCAGTCTGCCCGTAGCGGTGGTCATTCCTATGTCTAGAGTAACAGAGGATGAGTGTAAAGTTACACAGACAACATGATGGTGAACAAGATGAGGGTAAGGAGGTTGAAAAGGTCACGCAAGGAGACTTTATTCCGGTGCAGTAACAAACATAGCAAAAGGACATTACATTAGCAATTTTAATTATATTTGAATGTTGTGGTGTCCTGAAAAACTCTAGGCAGTGGAAATGATCCGTATTGGCGAAAACATTTACGTACGGATACAGTAAAGGAAAGAGAGCTACAGGATGAAATATAGGCGAGAGAGGAGGCTAATGATAAAACATATGTGGCTTCTGTCAACCATCAGCCAATCTGAAGGAGTTTGAGTTCAAACTCAACACTTTTCACCTTGTTAACACGTGTAGCAGTATTGGTTAATGGTCTTCAAAACGACCTATCGATTTTGGTCACATACTAACTGCACACTGAGGGTATAGGGTTTATATTGCACGGGAACGGGAGCTACAGTAGATTAAGCTTTAGTGCATCTCCTGTTCTGCCAAGCCATTGTCCACCAGCATGAAATGTAATTTGCCTGTGGTGAATGAATTTGACTATCAATTAGTGAATTTTGATTAAACTTGGAGGAAGGACAAGACTCATCACTGGAATCTTCAGCCTTATACTGAATGCTCCAAAGGCCTCTGTACACATTGGCTGTGGTATGTGTTGTATTGTGCACTCTATTATAACCTCTGATGATTAGATTGACGCATCTCACCCAATCATAGATTTACTCTTAAAGGGCACCACAAGTATAGATCAAAAGAGGTTGCTATATTTGTCACTAACTGGCCCAGCAAGCGTTCACATCCTTCTCTTCTCCATTTTTTCTGTCAGCTTCCATCCAGTCGGTTCCGGTTTGTGTCGTGGCATCGCCTGGAGCAGTGTGATGTCACAGGTGACCAGCTGACCTGCCCCAGGGTCAGAGAAGGTCTGGATCACTGTAGCAGAAAAAACATAACAGCGACCTTTGCACATTGACAATCGAAAATATATGCAGCCACAGTAGAGGTGCTCTGCTCGCTGCAGTAATTTTGGATTTAATGAAAGAGAAGAAATAGAAGTGTGGGAAATGTGACATGTGAGCTTCTTGTGATAAAAATAAAAGGAGGAAGCTGCACTGTGGCTTCTTTGTTTAAGAAAATTCAATTTCAGTTTTTGTAGGGGTAAAAAGAAACAGGGGAGCTTGCAACCTGTTATTGTAAAGTTGAATGTTGTAATATACTGCATTACTGAAGCTGAATTTTAAATAAACCTTGAATATAAATGATTTGAGCATGAGCATGATTCAAGCTTCCATTTTTGTGTTGTTTTCATTTCATGCAACTTTCATCTAATTTAGTAGACATACATACTTTGACAGAAGAATCCGTGCTGCAAGCATCTTTTTTTCACTCAGTGGATGATAATAATGGGAGCATTGTTATAGACTTTTTTTCTGTTTTGGCAATGTCATCAAAAAGGGCCATCAGAAGAGGAGCTGTTTCAAAGAGAGGGGGGCGACATCTGTTTGGAGAGAGGGAGGAGGAGGAGAGAGGAGCGAGGACAGAGATGGGAGGAGAGACTGCAAGAGAACTGGGAAAACTGTCTGGTAAGTCAGCAAACTTTGTGTGCTTGTGCGTGTGTAATGTGAAATTATTTGAAAGATTAGAGAATAGAGAAAGGGATTTAGAGAGGGAATGAGGAAGTGAAGGAGTAAAACAGAGAGAAAGAGGGAGTCAGAAAGAGGAAGACCCTGACGATTCTACCACCTGTCTCTTCTCAGGAGTTAAATCTGTCCTACCAGGACTTGGGCGACCCCTTCCAGCAGGAGAATTTCCTCCGGATCCTCCGCCGGTTGATCCGTGTGGAGAAACTACAACTGATCGAAAACTCCCTCACCAACCTGAGTTCTGTGCGTCTGCCAAGGTATGAATCACACACTTTCCAGACTGCATCACAACTCCTTATCCTGTAGAAGGTAATTTAATTAATTTAATTTTCTAATCTTCTCACAGAAAATGGAGACGCCCACCTTTAGATGAATAGCAAACATTTAATTGCTGCTACAGTGCTATAGTAATAAACCTACCAGGAAGTAAAGTCACGTCACACTGTCTTTAGAGGCTTTAATTTGAAGGTGATATTAAAGATCCACTACCTAACACTTCTTTATCACTGCTGTAGTTGGGTGTGAGAGCTGTTCCTTTTGCTTACTGTATCTGGTGTTTTGTTTTTGTTATCCTGATTGCCAAGTGACATAATATATATGACATATGCTTTTTGCAGTTTCCTACTAATAGATATATTTTTAGTACTCTACAGACTCTTGTAAATGTGGACATTTTCAGACTCTTAAAGCTGATTCACTAGCCTTTGTCTAAAATCCAGCTTAGGATCAATTATTTGGGTGCTAACTTGTGTTAGCATGCATCCACCTGTCTATTGAGAAAGCATAATTGCACAGTTTTGTTTCCTCTTTATATACTACCACAATGAAACTTTTTTCTTCATTTTATGCCTCCTTCCTCAATGCTATTTTGAGTGAAAATAGCTACAAAGAAAAACCTTATTTATGCTTTCATTGGGCAGGTGCAGAATGTTAAACCTGCAGCGTAACCACCTGGTGTGTCTGCGTCAGCTGCCAAAGCTCCCAGCAGTGGAGCATCTTTGTCTGTCTGAGAACGCCATCGGCTCTCTGGGGGGACTGGGAGCTCTGGGGAACAGCCCACTCCGCTCCCTCAACCTGACCCGCAACCCAGTGACCTTTACTCAGGACTACCGTGCACGGTGAGGAGAGAGTGCATCAGAGCAAGGAATGGACATAGAAGAGATAGCGTTTGTAATAGGAATCATAGAAGGATGATTTGATCAAAACTCTCTCTCTGCTTTCGTCTCCGTGCAGTGTTTTCCTCTGTTTGCCAAAGCTAGAGGTCCTGGATGGAATCCCCAGGCTGCCAGAAGATTCTCTGCCCACCAGACTACAGTTCCCAGAAACCACCAGGATGTGCAACATTTTATGACATTCTTCCATGGATGGATGTGTAGCTACGTTGTCATTTCTCCCAGTCCTACAACAAGGCGGTGACGTGGCTAAGGTGGCTACATGGTTTGTTGCACTTAAGGTTTCAAAGGGCTGTTCAGTTATTTACACACATTGTGTCACAACTGTTGCCAAAACACTTTTTAGAACATACAGTGACAGGAAATGTAATGGTAATATGCTCCAAGGCCATGCTAAGTGCTTTTTATATGTAGTACCAATAATAATAATAATAATAATAATAATTTATTATTATTAATGTTTGTAAGTCAGATTTTTTCTATATGCATCATGTACAAATATTTTGATAATAAATAGAAACTATCATAAAGTCTTTTAGCCGTTTTTTGTATTTTAACTGACTGTGGTGCAGTACAGAGATGTATACATATATATATTGAATGGTTATGATGGAGGAAGAGGAAGAAAGCTAATCAGATTGGTACGTGACTCAACATCTCTCTGCTAAGGCCAACACTTGCACTCCTCTATCTGCTGTCTTGCTGAGCAGAAACATGGTCACAGTCAGGGTTTATGGATTCCTGAGTTTTTAATGGGTAGCTGTGTCTTTAGTATACATCTGTAATATGTGAGAAGAGACACAGGACATCCGCTTTTGAGGCTTATCAAACATTTAGTATCCAGACTCCCCGGGATAATGGCCTCTTGTGTCCTCTGACTGACTGGGTAATGACCCATGAGCCTCATGCAGCAGGTCACACACACAAACACACACTCACACAAAACATGCACACAAAGAGTAATCTTTAGTGGCTTGCAAAGCACTCACATTAATCCCCACTGAAAGTGTGTGCACTCTAAACTGTGAAGTGCTATGAGTGAAAGAATACATACATACTGTTACGTAAAGTAGTGTTGCAGAGGTTACACATTGCCCCCTTCCTGTAGGCTGGAGTTGATTTATTCATATGTTGCAGCAGCGTATTCTTTAATAGTGGTTTAAATTTCAGCCTGCACCTGAGACATAAACACACTTTGTTATCTGATAGTGCCACACACAAGCATGAATACTGCCACACTCGTGCCCAAGCAAGCACCCGTGCACATAACACTCGTCTCAAGTATGAACCGGGGCACACAAACAGCGCTTGCCCTCTCCTCCCTCACGGTGACGCAGAGAAACGCAATTTAAGCAGCCGATATCTCTAACAAGCGTACAGCCAGGCACAAACTACCAGTTACATGCCTCATTGGGATTTGTTTAAGTGTGGAAGATTGTTTCTGCAATTGCGTGTTGTGTGTGTGTGCATGTGTGTGTGGAGATATAACTAAGTCTGCAGCTGATGAATGAGAGATCATTACTGCTGTAGAGAGACAGTATCATGGCTGTGCTCAAACTATAACAGGGGCACATGGAACAAGGATTTAAATAGGGCTGTTCTTAAAATATAGATACAGAAATATGTTGTTTTGTATTCCTTGCTCATATGCGTATACAGATGCTTCTGTACCGATACATCAGCAAATGCTGTGATGCAGTTTAGAAAAAGAAACACAGGGAATACCCAGCTGACATAACTTATGGGGAACATTTGCTCTTGAGGGGTTGCTGGGAATGTTGCTGCTGCTTTTGTTGTTGTTGCTGCTGATACTACCAGAGGTGATCTGTGACTAGATATATTATAACAAACATAGGATATATATTAGCTGATTAAACAATTATGTGACCATGACAAGATGTAAAGATTGCTGACAGTGTTTGGAACTGGCTCACTTTGACTGACCTGCTGTACTGCTGCAGCCACTGCCAAGGCCTACTGCTACGAGAAAATAAGGGTGAGATGCTCACAGAGACTGCTACACGCTGAGAGCTGCAGGTAGAGGAAATAAGATTTCCAATTCAAGAAAGTGTGGGAAATAATCTGAGAAGGAAACTTTAATGGTGGAAAGGATGAGGGCGGCAGGAGTGAGTCAGACAAATCTATAGACAGATGTGTGTGTGTCTCTGTGTTGCTTGCTTGTGTTTCTACAGTATGTAATATTGTGATAATGATTTTATATATTGCATTGTGAATCTTAGATATACTTGGATTTTTATTGACTATATGTCTGATCATAAATCTATATAAATAAACTAGCATTGATCTTCACATTAACATTTCAGACCTTTTTGGTCATTTCTTCTTCATTCTTAACTTTGATGTCAGGAATATTATTTATTTTACACTGACACTGACTTATATGTATTTCCTGTTATTGAGTTTTTATACTAGTTTTGCTGCTGTAAACACTGCTGTTGCTGTTGAAATGTAAATCTATTCCAAAACTGTTCTGAATTTAATGGTAATTTTAAAAAAGGGCTGATAAGTAGGCTGTAAGTCGAGGAATAAGTATCAGTATAAGCCTGTTTTTTTCCAATGTTGTTATAATTATTTTAAGGCCCAAGGCTTTTATAAAGTTACTGTAATAATCCTAGTTCAAGTGAAATTTTTTCAGTCAAATTACATAAAAAAGACCACACCTCTCAACACCCATGAAACGTTTCTCCCTCAAGCAGAGCACCTTTGTTTGTGTGTAGAAGTAACGTTAGCTGTTGGCATAGTGTTAGCCGGCTGCTAATGTTACTTTTACAGGAGACAACACTGCAATATACACAACAACTGTGCATTTTTTTGCATCTTTCTTGTAAAATGCATCCAACAACCCCAAATAAGCACATGGCAGACAACCCCACCTACCAGCTGAATCAAAGGTGTCCTGTAGGTCAGTGGTTCTCAAACATTTTCACATCAAGGACCCCTAAACTGAACCCCAATTTGATAAGATTTTTGCCAAGGTCTCTTATCTCACCTGATTGCATTTTTGCTTTTAGATGTTTTATTACAGAAAGTGTATGTAAGCTGAAAAATTATTATTCATTCATTTTACTAATAGTTTGATTGGGCAGGCCTTTACAAATTAGAAATAAATAAGTTAAGGACATTTTGCATTGAAAAAAGTTCACTTTGGGCATCAAACGGCACCCCCCTCTGCATGTGTCTGCTCAGTATAATGAGTTCGCTGGATCCTCAATGCACTGCAAACAAGGATCCAGGTCATAAAGAGAAGCTGGTGTCGCCAAGTGATGGTTTCAAGATGCTATCAGTTATTTCTGCAGCCCATTTTGAGACTTCCAATGTGGCAGTAAAATAGGAAAGGAGTTTTAAGTTGATTTTCCAAAAATCGTGGGTGGGAAAAAAGCCCATCTTTTCATAGCTTGGAGCTTCAGCTTTCAAGTAAATCTTGCACTGGTGTTAAATGGAAGATTTGAGAATTGCTGGCAGTCGTGTGGGCATGCATCTCAAGATAGACTCCGGCTCTAGGCATCGACAAGTTAAAATTATTCATGCCTGGTAATTCACCCATGAAATGATGACTGAGAGAGAGAGAGAGCTAAGAATGTGAGGAATGTGGAGGAGTTATCATCCCTGCCATTGCTTGTCACTGTAAAAACGTGTGTGTGTGTGCGTCTCCCTGTAGCCTGCCATTAGCACAGTAATGAGACACCTGTTACTCTCGTACTCCTCCAGCATCCCACAGTCCCTCTGGGGAGATCAACAATCTCACAACAGAAGAGGGATGATGACAGGGAAAAAGAGGGGGTAGAGATGGTGGAAATGGAGATAGAAAGGACAAGGATGATGACAGGAACTGAGAGGTAGAGCAGAAACAGAGACAGAGAGGAGGAGGGATGATTTGATTGGGACTGTGTGCTGGGGACAAATGTTGTTCATTAGAGGTAATTGCCTTTCTCAGTCAACCTCCTCTCGTTTGATTTTCATTTCATCCTGATTTGTCGGTTCATTTCCCATGTGAGAGGGTTCACACAATCTTCTCACTTCTCCGTTCTCAACCAGAAAGAGGAAGGAACAGAGTTGGCAGGATTTTTGCTGAGGAACATTCATGCAACCCATGCAAAACGCAACTGAGCAAGCGCCCCTGATTCGTGAAACTCTACAATGAATATTTATGATCCCCCACTCCCTTCTGCTTGATACATATTTATGACTGCCTTGACTGTTTGAAAACAGGCTTGACAGAGGGATTGCGTACAGTTTAAGTCAAGTTATGAGCATGCGGCAAGTCAAGAATACTTTACTTTATCCGTTTTATTAGTCATGTCAGGGAACAGGACAACAGTGAAGCATCCTAACAAATTCCACTGGATGCTTCACGGGGATCTCCTGGTTCTCTCTGCAAAGTTGCAGATTCAGTATTCTTCAGTTCAGCAGCAGCACAACTCTGAGGTCCTTTCAGCTTGCTGAGCTCCTCATTCTTGAATACAAGTTTACCACGGGTATGGAGACAGATATGTATGTATGAAAAGATTTTTTTTTTCCAGTTTTGGATCTTATTTTTTAATGATGAATTCAATTCATTTCAGAACTTCAAAATGGCCATCAAAATTCTAGGAAACATTAAGTGATATATTTTAATTTCTTGATTTGTGTGACCAGCGTTCCAAACCCCAAAACATTTTAAGTTTACTATCACATTAGAGGGACCAAAAAAATCAAAATAGTTGGCAAATAATTTTCTCTTGGTCCACAAATCTGTTCATTGATTTTGATAAATTCAGATCTGATACCCAGGGTATACTTTTTACATGGAGCAGCAGGATTGTTTAGTAGTTATTTTCACCGGGATGGATCTTAATAGTCAAACTGTTATGTCCTCTTCCCTCTTCTTTTCCTTGATTTTGCTTCATAAATGTTTCAACCCCTGAATGAAAATCCTTATTTCTACATTTTAATGCTGCTGTGTCAAGGATTGCTAGGACTGTTGTATCTCATCGTTTTTACTGAAAGACACAAGACGCAGACTTCCATAGCCTGTAGAGAATTTGGATAGCCTTTTATCATTGCTGACCCTTTGTGCATTTAGCGTTACAATGTCTTTAACAGAAATGATAACAGCATAGTATAAGTAGAAAAGCAAAGTCACAAAGCTCATTGGACCAAAGTGCTGGTTTTCATTTAAGAACCCCGCTGAACTCAAGATCTATTGCCTTATTCATACTGCCTCCACAGGTGTTGTTCCTCTCAGCGAAGTTTCACATTATTGTTGATCATCCCGGTAAGCTCCATTTTTATTCCTCAGGTTTTATCCACAGATGGGACAAAGAGGAAAGCTGTACTTGCTACATGAACACTCAAATAGACTAAACAGCAGCTTACATCCTGAAAGGAACTTTCCCACTACATGATAATTTATGATATCATGCAGTGGGAATGACATGATGTTATGGGCT
>JAPMOB010065817.1:0-13739 GCA_029875015.1 Lepomis gibbosus | reverse complement strand
GATTTGAAGTATATATTTTATGAACGTTTAGAGTCTTTAATATTTTAATACACTTAGTAGGCTAGAAGGACCATTCCTTACTGTACGAACGCACACCTTTATTCACTGATTCTCTGATGTTCCTCTGCTGCTCTGCCTCAACTCTGTGATTTACATAGTTCCCTGATGGACAGATAGCTTTACCTGTTGCTGTAGCAAGTCAGCTAACTGCTGCTAACTAGCTGCCATTATCTAATTAGCACAGTTAGCCTGAAACTACTGGTCAAATTAGCTTACTCTGCCTGTACTAGGAACTCGGAGCACAGGTTGTGTTCAGGTTTCCACCTTTAAGCACTGGAGGTTTTCAGGCCAGGGATGGGGGAATGATTGCCGGGAGCAGCGCCGGGCAAGGGGGCAACAAAATTGCGCTCAGCAGCCTTCAAGTAAACATGACATGAACAGTATTGAACACAGCCTCATTAGCTGACTCAGCCCCGGTTTGACAAGAGCCAAACTGGCAAGAAAACCACCTTCGTACAGTTCAAGTGTGGTTCAAGTTCAAGAGTGGTCTTTATTAAAACTGGTTATTCTATATTGCTAGTTAAATGGTTATAAGTGAAGTGAAAATGAACAGGCATATGTTTAACTCATGAGGGGCATTTTGGACAATAACAATATAGTACATTGAGGGCTATAGCCAGGATTTTAGAAATACTGAGCTCATTAAGCAAAGGAAAGGTCGGGAGCACGTCTCCAGAAAACCATTTGAAGACTGTATAAATCTATGCATTTTTAGAGTTAAAATTACAACTTAATGTCAGTGCCAACACATGGGTAAAATTTGGACTAGAATCCAACACAACTAAGTCACAGAGAAATGAAAAAATGCTGTTCACAATGGTCTTGTCTTTCTGTTATCAGAAATAAATCATTTTATTTGGAGATCAAGTTTAGTTCAGACAAATGAGGATCAGTGCAGTGAGAGAGAAAAAAGCAGGACCAGGCTGAGACAAGAGGAAGGCTATTTCTGAGGAGCTGAATTTAAAAAGCATGAGAAAATGGTCAAAATTTCATATTGATTACACTGAGAAGTTATGTCGAGGATAAATATGCTGGATAAAGAAGACATCTTATTTATAATGTTCCTTTCCTCTGAATATGGCAAATTTTAAAATTTCTCTTTTTCACTTCAGTTTGGGTAGACAGGCAGGTTGTTGCTACACCCACCAAAATAGTGTATTCGAGACAAGGGAAGGAAGACATACTAGAAAATAACTGACTTTTAAATCAAAAATTAGAGTTTGATTCAAACATCGTTCTTTGGGGAAAAAATTAATCACATGTTCCACAGATTCAAGGAAGTTGGATGAAATTGGAATGCTGAAAAGATACATGTGACTAATATGTCTTTAAATTAAATATACACCAATAGGCCTGCATAATATGCCCTTTAAAATAAAACAATAAATCAAAAAGAAAAAGTATATCTCATTATTGATCAGTGCATTATAGTGATAAGTAATAAGGTATCACTGAAACATTTGGTAATAATGTCTAGACACACAACTATGTACAGTATCTGTGCCTCATCCCCTGTACATTTCCTGTCAACAAAGATTCTGATAAATGAAGCCGCAACATCAGAGAGCAAAATAATTTTTATTACAAAATCTTTAACAGCATAATGACCCAGTAGACAGTGACTCAATGCCCCTTTTGAAGTAGGCGATAACAGACAGCGTCCCATGACTACAGCAAGATAGGCTAATAGTTTATTCAAAATTGCTTTAAAACTTTATTGCTAACTTTAATAAAATGTTTTAGCCTTTTTGACATATACTTTTTAAAGAGATGGTATTATACTTTTTGGCTTTTTCCCCTCTCCTTTATTGAGTTTATTTCTTTTTTTGTGCATGTAATAGGTTTGCAAAGTGAAATAGCCCAAAGTCCAAACCAAAGGGAGTTCCCACCCACCCAGAAAAGTCTGCTCTGAATTGCCTGAAAAGACCTTGTTTGTAGTCCAGCCGTTCCCAAAATGTGCTTCATACTAGCCACTCGCCAAGTGGCTAGTCCGACACACTCTGGAAAAACACTGAGCTGCAGCACACACCTCTCCTCTACATTCCAAACACTAGCTACCCTCCAGGCAGTCAATGAACACAAAGTTGTTACTCTGATGTAGAGACAGAGCTCAGTTAAAACTTTATCGATGAAAGATACTTTTGTTACACTCACCACTCTGAAAGTCTTGCTCCAGTCCATGTTGATAAGCTGGTAAGAGCTGAACCAAAGCTGTGTTACCCCTTCTCACTGACCCGCCCTTCTCTGCTTCTGATTGGCTAGCAGTCCTTAATTAAGAACTGCACATGTGCAACCCCCAACAAAGATAAGACAAGATGTATCACTCCATAGCTAAAATGAAGCCTTCAACACGGTGAAAAGAGGAGCTGCAGCAGTGTGCAGTATAGCAAAAAATATGGTGTTTCTTGAAAATTAAACCATGTAGCCTAAACCTTTTCTGGTACAATCCCTAAATAGGATTTTGAACCTGAAAATGAACATAATACCACCTCCTTAAAAGTTTGAAAATGTCATATTTTAAACTTTTATTCATAGTTTTCAGTCATGTGACATTCGCGGTACCTGGAAGGCAAAACAACAGACCAACACAACGGCTCACGCCGCGACTCCCCCGTAGAGACGCCGCAAAAGCAGTTAACGTTACATTTATTTGGATCACTTCTCAACTTAAGAAAAAGAAGGATATAAACACAAACTGCAAGTGCTGGACACTTCCGATCCATGTTACAGCATCTGCTGCCGCATCTCTATCATTAAAAAGCGGCAGGTCCCTGCCGCCGCTCGACTGCGGTAATATACATTTACCTTGTGGGGAATCCCTCACCTAACACAGCTGAGGCTTGTCTCTTCCTCGATTTGTGCATCAGAAAGTACAACTACCATCCAGCATTTTGGCAATGCAAAAGTAAAAAACGCATAGTGACAGTGTATCACTTGCTTCCCGGTTGGCAGGCAGTGGAAAATAGCCTAACGTCTTTTTTGCCATCCTAGGGAGCATTTTTCATGGAATGTGACGTCACGTGAAAACAATAGTTTGTAAATTTTTTAAAATCAAATGAACAGTAAATTAATACAGGCCCCCAAACAAATCAATACATTTTTCAGGAATAATTACAGAGGTCCGGACCTTGGTTACCTCAGGGCAAATGGCTATATTTAATGTATCATTAAAAAGCAAAAAGCATTTCCTACAATAACATGTACAAGGAATCGTTAAAGATTATGCATGAAAGATTCAACAAACTGAAACAATGCGTATACTCTAAAAACTGTGTAGGAGTTTAACTTTTAACAATTTCTTTGTCTTTAGGTTCTTGTCATTTATTAAAAGAATGTAATAATGCATAAAAGAGATATATGAGTGTCACCAGCCTCATGTTTAGATTCTGCTGACTCCGGAATTATGCAACACTTACAGGGTATAGACTCAAGTGAAAAATGGGTCCACTGTGAATTAAAATGAGAAGGCCAAAAATGCCTCTGGGCTCAAGAAAAGTGACCAATAAAAGGGACAGTTTTAATCTCTTTCTAGAATTAATTAGTAAGTAGCCAGATAAAATATTAATTACTAGAGATAATATCTTCAGAACTTTGGCACCACCTTAAGGTTTTGTGAAAAAAAAATCTGCACTCTGGATAACGATATTAATTTTAAAAGCTGAAAGAGTAAAGATAAGAACTGAAAATGGTGCACTTTCTGCAGTGGGTTATCACACTCACTTACTCATCATCAACTGCATATCCTGTGTACAGGGTCGGGGGGTGGATTTTCATGCTGTTTATTTTTGTTAATTTGGTGTATTTTGTTGGATTGGCGGCCTGTCCAGGATGTACCCCGCCTTTCGCACGATGTCAGCTGGGACTGGCTCCAGCCCCCCACAACCCTGTACGCAGGATAAACGCATTTTATCCTGCGTACATAATGCACCATTTTGTAATAAAAAAAGCTATGATGTGTTGTGTAAAACACATTGTGATAGCAGTTGTACAATGATGCAATCGGATACAATCTTTGTGAAGCATACAGCTTTAATCTTTGTGTTCATTCGAAACTGTGGACTCTTTTGAGGCCGGCATATTTGGGTTGTGTTAGTTAAAAGTGAATTATATTGTAAGTCTAAAACTTACTAAAAGCACCACAGTAAAATGTTACCTGTAGGATGTATGTAGTGGTATCAATTTTCCGTTCAATTCCTACAAGCTCCTCACTCAGAGCTTTGTATGTCATGTCAAACAGGGATACTGAGGCATCAGTGTTACTGGTGGTAAAAAGAAATGAAAGGTACTCTACAGACCTGTAAATTAATCTATCTTGTGGTTGAAATCCATACTTGAGTATGTTGTCTATAATCAAAATCTAATAGTTCCTATGCACTCTAAAAGCTTAATCTTCGTGGCATTTTCGCTTTGGCATGTCTAAGTACTCTTTTCTTTTTGAAGTTGACTATGTTATTTGTGTAGAGTCTGGTGGAAAGCCAGGCCATGCATGCTGCTGTATTCACAAGGGAAGATCACCATGCCTGGCTTTTATTAGGATATGACAGAACCTTGATGGCACAAAGATGCACTTGTACAGTTCGCTGCCTTAAAACACAGGCTGGAAGGATTTGATTTTTTTACCAGCTCAGGGTACCTTATGTTACATTTTTGACTTTATGAACATCTCTTACAAATCTTTAAGTGAAAGATGGCAAAAATCAGGAAATAGCACCTTGGACTCTTTGACATTTGCTATGAGATACAGATGCAAATGCTGCCACCATGCCACAAGCATGGCAACAATACGGCAAGGTCATAGAGCATGTTGTTGCACATGGAAGCTTCCTATTCAAAAAACTGATTTAATCCTTTTGCAAGAGTCCTTTTTAACACACATACATGCACACAGACATACACACACAGCACTGGCAGCACAGGAGTAAATGCTTTAAGATTACCTACTACAAGCAGGTTTTTTTCAGTCCCATTAGTCTGTGTTAGCAGGCTAATTCAAAAGCAAAGATTTCAATAGTCTTTTGTGAAATACTTTACAAAAAAAAACATAATTTTGAAAATAGCGGCTGCAGAATAACTCAGCTGTCACTATCACTTAATTTCTGTAATGCAGAGCTATGTGTTCTTTTTTGTTGGCTGTTAAATAAATGTTCTACTTTATTCCACTGTAATGGAAGCTGTGGTAATATTAATATCTAACATATAAATTATTAAAAAATCCATCTATTCATCTACCCAACCCCTTTATCAGGGTCCTGGCTCCAGTGGCAGCAAACTAATAAGAGCAGCTCAGGCATCCTTTTCTCAAGCCATGTCCTCCAAGCTCCTTCTGGGGGATCCTGGGGCATTCCTAGACCAGTTGGAATACATAAACCCTCCAGAGTCTTCTGGGCTTCTTCCCAGTCAGACGTGCCCAGAATCCCTCCACAGGGAGGCTTCAGGGAGGCATCCTAATCAGATTCCCCCACCACCTCAGTAGGTTCCACTCAACACAAAGGAGCAACTGTTGCAAGAATAGGTTAGGAGCTTAGATAAGGTATCAGAGAATCTGAGCTCCCAAGCCTATCAGTGCGAAGAAAACTAATTTCAGCTGCTTGTATCTGCAGTTTCATCCTTTTGGTCACAACCCACAGCTTGTCACTAAAGGTGAGAGTTGGAACTTGGATCAGCTGGTAAATCTCAAGATTCGTCTTCAGGCTCCAATCAAGGCTGAAAGTGAAGTGAGTACAGCCGATTGGGTTGAATAGCCTACAGAGAGAAAGAGACAGAGAATTACTGAGATAGATAAATGCATACTGTATGAAAAGAAATACAGATGAAGAGTAAACATTAGTGTGAGTGAATAAGAGAGAGACAAAGGAGATGGCATTAATGTCCCATTTGCTACAAGCTTTTACACAGTTAAATGTTACTCATAATCAATTAGGCATGAGGCTAATCTGCAGTGCTTAATCTCTAATTCATTGTTTTATAACGGACTGAATTTATTATCATTGTGAGCATAAATGAGACCAGCCATGCTGAGCGGAGAGACGTTTTACTTACCAAACAGTGACTTAATTTAAGTGTTCGGAGTGCTGCCAAAGTCACACGTTGGAAAAACTTCAAATGACTCAAAAAGTCATACTCGCAAAAAGAGCCTCCAGAGGAATAAAAATTAAGCACTCAATCTGTCATTAACTGTGGTAAATGCCAGAAAAATTAGTTTTTTAAAAAATCTTACTAGAAAGACAAATAGTTGAGTGCATTGTTAAGTCAAGTATAACGAGATGGCTTGCACAATTGTGGATCTGTGTTATAACTTGGTTAAGAAAAACACCAGCAATAGTGTAAATAAACAAAGGAAAGTTGTTTTCACATCACTGAGAGGTGTTTGAAATTTTAGCTGAAATACTCACATCTTATTGTTGTAATTCTGTAAAGGTAACAACAGCGTGAAACACATGAAAATAACCCTTCAAAATAAAAACTTTGTTGCTGCAGTGTGACTTCTGGCTGTATCAAAAATCCCACGTTGGTTTCACAGCCATCGTGCCAAGTGTTGCTGTGTTTGTTGGTTGGCGGAGCGTTTGTGAAAGAGAAAAAAGCTGTGAAGACGAGACACAAAGTGACGGAAAAGAAGACAAAAGGGCATTATACACAGAAAACTATGAGCTTGGGGAGCACAGAAGGAATTAATAGTGGATCCATTTAAATGGTGTGCATATAACTTAACATCCACTTAAACAACAGCAACCATGCCATATGTCCCATTTATATTCCATATACTAGCATGGCTGGAAGATCATTTTGTTATCTCACCTCTTGAGAATAACTCAAGGGTTACAAGGTGCTTATGTACAGTCTGTACATTTTTGTGAGGCTTTTAAAGCTGAGAGTTGCCTGTAGTGAGCAGTCAGCACAGTTTTGTCCTTGTGTAATTCTGTCCAAACTAAAGCTGTTTCAGTTTCTCACTCACCATCAAGCTGTATACCAGGGGAGTCCAAACCTTTTATGGATCACAAAGAGAAAAAAGTACATAGTCCTGGGCCATGAACCTATACATTTTTAGACTAATGAGTAAGTTTAAAGCAATTTGTACCGTACACTTCTCTTGTGAGATGATTTTATCACTGTTCAATTTTTCTCTCCAGTAAATATCACTCGTAATGGGAACAGTGATGCTGGGCCTTAGACTGAAGAACTGCTGTCAGGTCAGCTCAGTCTGCTCTTGTTCAGTGTCACAAGACAAAATGTTTTCTCACACGAGTATGTAGAGCCAAATAAAGTGAACATCTTTTTGGCAAGGCGCCTCATCTGAGAAAGTCTGGACTTTTCCAAATTCTGGTAGAATGAAAGCTGCTCGTGGCAACTACAGCAATTGATGATTTGTCTCTCAAAAAGCAGAAGCTTCACAACAAATCTTCAAGTATATCTTTTCCTTGCAATATTTTGTTCAGTGTGTTCAGATGACCAGCGATATAAATAAAATACTTTTTTCCACTGTAAAAATGGTCATTATTGGAATGTATGTTAAGTTTATGTTAATTTACAGATACAGTATGCTGTCTGATATGCCCCAGTGGCCCGGATATTATCAACCAGCGAGTAAATTGGCATACTGTATGTGCCACTGAAAGCAAAAAGGAAATTGAGGCCCCAAATGTGTGCATTAGCTTCCCATTTCTGAACTGTAATGACTGCCAGGATATTATTCTGTAACAGTGGGAGTCAATTGTGCAACAATTGTGTATAGTGTTTTCAGCAGACTTTCATCCATTTAGTGATTACTGGCGTTACGGCCCTAGAGCCGTGGGTCTTGTGTTTTTGTTTTGGTGTGTCTTTTCTCCTGTAGCTATCCAGGTACTGCCCTTCCCCCTCTTGCCGTGCAGCTCCAATTAGTAGTGGGCAGCAGCTGCACCTGATTCCCCAATCAGTACCTGGACGATAAGAGAGCTAGGAGACTGCAGCAGGAGTGGTGCTGCTCGGAGCTGTGTGCTTGGGTGCTGCAGGAGTGGAGCTGCATGTGGAGCTGTGTGCTTGGGTGCAGCAGGAGTGGAGCTGCTCGGAGCTGTGTGCTTGGGACTAGAGGAGCTGTGGGCTCGCATACTCCCTTGGAAGAGGGAGGGTATTTAATGTGTTAATTTAAGTTGCTAGTTTTTGTGTTCTGGTTAACAGCTATATCACCGACTTTTGTTAAGTAGTCTAGTTCTTTGTCTGCGTCTCTTCTGTTCCTCTGTAAGATATGTTTGTTAATAAATATCTATTTGTTTGCACATAATCTGTTTCCTGTTCCTTTAGACACGGTTTTCATTTATATTTGTTACTCCTCTCTCCACCTCTGGGTTTGAGCCACGTGAGGACGTAACACTGGTTTTGTGATCCCCAATATTTTACTTACTTACATCACATAACCTTTTATAACACCACAAATGCATTTATTGTTATTCAGTATTAATTATAAAATGTTTAAAATAAATTTGCTCTTCATCAAACCTGCTTTATTTTCACACATGATCTATCCTCTTAACTGTCAATGTACAGATATTAATAGCCCTATTCATCAATGTTTTACCTGTGATGAAACTTCTTAGCCTCAGAGACATTTTCTGATATTTTGCCATTCAACATCAATTATTTGAATGCCCAGTTGTGTTTATGTTCTAATTGCAAAATTCTTTCTACACAAATACTAAAAGGCCTATGAAATATTCATCATTTCTTGGCACGAACAGATTGCTCACACAATTCTGTTAAATTGCTTAAAAACAAGACATGCATAAAACTACAGGACTCATATGGCTCCTTTTTCTCCAAGCCTTATTTCATCTTTTGGCTTGTATGTTTGTACTTTCTTTTCATGAATGGTATTATTCATTTCATTTTTATTGTTTGCAATTTCCTTTGGTTTGTATGTTAAAGTTATACTAAACCATGTTGTGCTTGTTAAACATATGTATTGATAAGTATTGTATTTTACTCAGGAGGTACAGTAACTACAGTAATGAGGGTAGCTGTTGCCAACCTGAGTAGTTCAGAGTTGCCTTCACTTCACCATCTCCACTGCAGCTTATCTCTGCACTGGCCGATGCGTATGGGTGCACGTCCACATGTGTGTGTTTGTGTGCAGAGGCGACACAGAGCAGCAGAGGCACAGCCTGATAATAAAAAGTACGGCCTTCAGCCCTGAGCCCATTTAACACAGTGTTTAAGTGCTATCTTGTATCTGATTATTACGTAATTCTGCATACAGTGGTTCTTTATTACTGCTCTCTGCCTCGGGCTATCCATGTATGCACATGGATGGGCAGGGAGGTGCTCTCCCTGCCTTGTGGCTTTTTCACATAGGCATGTGGAAGGGCAGAGAGGTGTGTTGTCCCTGCTTCATGGCTTTCCATGTAGGTGAGTGGAAGCGCAGGGAGATCCCCAAAAAGAGCCATACCGCCAAACATAACTACAATGCTGCAGTATCAGTCTTTGATGAAAGCAGTCCTGACTGAAATACTTTTAAGTAAAACCTGATATCTACAGTATCAGTTCCTTCTATCATATACAACAGCTCATTAGCCACTGTGCCTGTCCCTTCTTGTCTTCAACATATTAAAATCAAGATGGACTGGAACAATAATTTTATGCTGTGATAATGCACAACTGGCACCCTTGCATCCTGTATCTATGCATGCATACTGTATATACATAGAGCAATGCTTTCATAGAAATTGTATTGTAATTATCTTCCATATCAATACTAACTTCAGCATGCTAATATGCTTGCAATGAAAATACTAAAATGCTGATATTTAGCATGTAATGTTTACCACGGGCACATCTTAGTCAATTAGCATTTGCTAGTTACCACCAAACAGAAAGTAGGGCTGAGGCTGTACTTAGGATACAATGTCTGTGAGCTATGAACATCTGTACAAAAATGTGTGCTAATCCATGTAGCAGATTTCGACATATTTCACTAGAACTAGGACTTGCTGATGGTGCTAGATGAAATGTCAAGGGATCACCAGTAATCCTTAAATGACCTGTAGGTAATGTTGGAGAAACTAGTTAGATTTGAGCATCCAACTGAAAAAACCTCATCCCCTCCTGCAGAGCCACTCCACCCAAAATGCATTTTTATGTTCAAATAGTGTACGGGCAATAGTTATCAAAACATTTCACAATGAAGAATGTCAACCTCATAGTGGCAATAAAGGAAAAGTCAGAGGACCACCAAAGTTTGCCAGCATCATCATCCGGGGACCATTAACTATACCAAATGTCTTGGCAATTCATCCATTAGTTGTGGGAATATTCCAAATTGGTGGACCAATGGACCATTATTAGCATTGCTATTGTCACGTTGCTACCATGGTTAAAAATACATGAAGTATTTAATCTGATTTAGGCTCTCTGCAAGTTCTTAATAAAAATAAACAAATCGATATTTTTTGTCATATTTTATCATTATAAGTTAAAGTATGTAAGTTACAAACGGAAAACTATCTATACCTTTTTACAATTATTTTTTATGTATATGCATGCATTAATGTATGGATTAATGTATATAATGCATGTACGCATTAACATCAGAATACATTGCAGAAGTCCACCGACGTAGCCTAACAAAGCCTTGTGTGTTTTTTAGTTGTTTGTGTCATGGACTTCCATTTCAAGTGTATGTCAGTTCTTATGGATATAGAAAGATGCTATGATGCTCATATGACTTGTGTCAATATGTACCATCCTTTGTGCTGGCACAGTACCAACAGAGATATGTAGGTTTGGCAGCACAGGACTAGTTCATCCCTTGTATTTTAAAGCGTATGCGAGAACCAATTTCACTTTCAATAAAAGCCTGTTAGCTGAAACCTCACTTTACTCCCGCCAACAGCCTCCATCAATGACTCTCATGGGGTGTGCTTAGTTATTAGCAACTGCTCCATATTTGTGAGGTGTCACCAGTAATAAGCAGGTTCCAGGTTACCTCTTCCAATGTCTGTCAGGCAGAATATTGGAAACACACCTCCCACAAGGTCCCACAAGGACTTTCTGTCACATGACACAGGGAGATGTAAATGTTGAATTGAAGCTTAGAGACATGACTACTGGACCTGTGATATTTTCTCATATGATGGACCTCCCTAACAGAAGACACAGAGCTGCACAATATAACACTTGCTAATACGGGAACATACCCTGGATGAACACATGCAAGCATATAGTGGGAAATTATTCTATCTAGAATGTAGTGAAACAATTTGAAACTCTGGTTTAAAAAAATGTTATGGTGCAAGCATTGAATCTATTCCTAAAGAGAGGCACAAAAACGTTTTTTTAAAACAATGATGAAGAAAGAAGAAAGAATGTTGCAACATCATAAAAATTCTTGATTACAATAATTCTTCTCCCTGATTGAGTCAATACCGCAACAAGTATAAAACAAACTTTTTGAAGGCCCTGACAGGTTCGTTTCTCAGCTTTTTACTGTGAGTAATGGGTCCTACATGGATACCAAATATTCTGCCAAGGTTAGACTAGTTTTAGTCAGATATTTCAGATATTTCATGAAGGCCTATTTCTCTTTTTCTAACTTGTTTGATTTTGGTGGGGCTTAGAAAAGGTCCAGTCATACTTCTGCGCACCAAACAGGATTTAGCAACATTTGAAGCTCTTTCAATGGGAAAAATACTACAGTAAGATACGATAGATATAGACTGGAAGCTATGTTTTTATGAGCTTTAACATAAAGAAGTTAGTATATTCAAATCCACATTTTCACTTTTTTATTCTTTTCAGTAATATACCTGTACCTAGACAGAAACAAGTATGCTACTGACACAAAAAGAGCATAGCAGCCCACTTCTGCTCTTCACTTGGCTGTCGCTACACCAAATCACTTCTCACATGCGTCAAGATGAACTCTGCTCAACTTTCTCCCGTTTCCAAAAATGCTGAGATCTCTCCTCCTGTATTGCTCTGCTCTTCTGGGTCGCTCTTCATGTCTGAGCACTCATTTGAAATGAATGACTACTGCTCAGTTTGTCTCTCAATGTCACTACTGGTATGGGTGTTCGGTCACAGGGGTTGTCACTGTTGCTGCCAAAGCTGGACCTCTCGAAAAAAAAGTGTCAAAGACAGCCTGTCTCAGACTCTGTTGTTCGTAAGGTTCAATAGTATTTTTTTTACTTCAGCTCAGCATGCATCTACTTCACTACATTTCAGAGGGAAATATTGTACTTTTTGCTTCACTATATTTATCTGACAGCTGGAGTTACTAGGTTCTTTAGACATTAATATTTTACAAAAAAAACATATTATCAATTTATTAAATATGACATATATATGTCATATGTCATAATGTGTGTGTACGAAATTAACACTATATAATAACTTTAAATGTGCTCCATCTCCACCAGCTTTAGAATTAAAATGATACTTATGTGTTTAAGCAACAGTAATGGTATTCCAATAATATGATATATATCAAAATATGACTCTATAGATTAATTAGATTTTGCTGTTAATACTTTTGTACTTTTACTTTTACTCAATCTTTTATTTAGGGCTTTTATTTGTATTTATACAGCGCAATATTTCAACTTTCAGTCAAGTAAGGCCTGACTGAATTATTCCACCACTGCTTATTATTATTCGTGGCATTAAAAAAGCTAAAAAGATGCCTTGGGTAGTATTGTAAATGTGAAATGTGAGGCTTGTAACTACAAAGTACAAAAAGCAGGTGAAAATGTAAGAGAATAAGAAAAGAAGTGCAAATTAGTAAAAGCAAATTCATCCTTGTGCAAAGAACCTTCCTCAGTCAGAGACAAAGAAATCACATTTCTTATCTGTTTACCACCTTTCATGACAGTACAATGTAATTGAAAAAAAAGAAGAAGCAAAGCGTATGTTTATAACAACAAGTCCTCCAGGACAGGCTCATTTATAATGTACAAACGATTCACATAATCAACTCATCTTCACTAATATGTCACAAATATGAACCTGTATAAACCTAAGCCAGTTTAAACAGTTTAACAGTTATTTTTTATCAATTAATATGTGTATGTATTTTAAATGCCTGCATTTTAAAACTCAACATAGGCAGATGAAACTTTTTTTTGTTTTATCTTTATGTGGAGTTCATGTTGGAGTCTGTGTTGTGCTGGGAGCAGGTCTTTCTTAGTGTTAGCAGACTCCATATAATAAGTTAGAGTGTCGTCGCTGCTGAGTGCAATGTCAGTAGACTAAGTGAGAGGCTCAGGAGCGCGCATGCAGATGTCAGTCAGCCTCAAACCCGGAGCCTTTGAATAGGAATAGAAATATGCATGTTATGCATGTTACTAACTCGACCTCTTCCCTTTCCCGTGGTCGTGTGCTTTCTCATCCCTCTCCTCTCTCCTCCTGTTGCTTCATACGGGTGTTCCTGGCTCTGGAGCTGTGGAGTCTGGATCTGTGGTTGTGTCCTGCTGCCCCCGTGTTCCTGCTCGACGCCCTCTGCTACAGTTGCAACTGCTGTTACTAGTCCTATTGCTGAAATGAAATGAAATGAAATATTTGCCTTCAGAGTTAATAGCCAAACCCGGCAGGTGGTTTCATGGTTTCAGATTACAACCCCTTCACACACAGGCAATAAAAAAATTCAATTCAATTCAATTTTATTTATATAGCGCCAAATCACAACAACAGTTATCTCACAGCGCTTTTCATAAAGA
>JAPMOB010065813.1:0-10828 GCA_029875015.1 Lepomis gibbosus | reverse complement strand
GCCCTGCCCTGCCCTGCCCTGCCCTGCCCTGTCCTGTCCTGTCTTGTCTCTGCCCCATTTTGGATTATCTGTGTGTTTTGGATTTTTGGATTACTTTGTTTTGGACTCTGTTCACCAGCCACTCCTCTGTAAGTGTGCTTGCCTTTTGTTTTGCCTTAAATAAACCTTTTGAATTATACCTGCTCCACTCCTGTGCGTCCTGCATTTGGGTCCCACCAACCTGCTACCTTGCACCCCACAATGGACACTGGTAGTAGAAATGTTGGATGGGGTGCCCAACCATTGTCTCTCCCTCTTCAGTTCCCTATTGTTGACTGTGTAGTTGCTGTGGCTGCTGTCTGCTGTAGTGTAAAACATTCGCAAATTGTTATAATTTGTTGTTAGTAATGGTTAGATATGTTATTTTAGCCATTAAAATTAATACAAAAAACATGAATATTGCGCACCATTTAGTATGACGTCATAATATAGACTGACCTTCTCTCTGTGTCCCTGTGTTGGGAGTTTTCACTCTCTGTTGTATTTCTCTGGCATAATTTATGTTGATATCTAACCAGCAGTAAATGAAAGGTTAAAGTCTCTGCTATAAATACATATGTTATAATATACACAAATGTTTTGTAAAATTGATGCTTTGTGATTAAAGTCATGTTGTGCATTTGTGCCAAACAGTCCCATCACAGGATTGGCTAGGGCCCCACATTTGCTCTTGAGACGGGCCCCAGATGCTTAAGGCTGCCCTGGTGAGCGTGTTAGCATGTTGACAATAGTTATTTAGCTCAAAGCACCGCTGGGCCTAAATACAGCCTCACAAAACCACTAGCATGGCAATAGACTTATTAAAAGGCAAAGAATCCTTGTCAACACTATAATTTGATTGTTTTTTAAAGAATTAACTGATGCAACTGCAGTAAACACATGAAATAAAAACAAAGCCTTTAGACAAAAACAATCTTGTATACACTGATTGATTTGTTTATCTGAGTGTCTTGCACAAGCCCAGCCCATATGGGATTACAAGACACTAGACAGCATCCAGGATGGCCAACTGACTTACCATAATATAAAGTCCCACAAATTCAAAAAGACAGCATTTTCAAACATTCAATTTCCATGACAGAATTATCATCCATTTGATAAAATGTTCTCTGTCTTCACTGCCACGCATTTTCTATAAATCTCCTCAATAAAGAGAAAAATTACACCATCATAAAACCAAAACAAAGCAGTTATATTAGTTATATTAGGTTCTATGTTTATTTATCTAAGCTTTGTCCTGTTCCACATCTCCTGTCTTTACATTATAAGATATTATGGATAGGTTTTGTTTGACTGTATTTATATTATATATTTCTTGTGAATATTTACAATAGATTAATGTAATTCATTTTATCCCGTACCAAATTAATCCACAGAAAAATACCAGTATTAGCATACAAATCTAATATACACACTACATTCTTTCTCAAAGTTCACAACAACATTGTAAAATACCCATTTTGGCTGTATAAAGTGACAAAAAAGACTCAGCTCAGAGTGTTGGTGCTAAAAAACCATAAGGTGAGGATGAAAACCAACAAGGAACCACTTTACATCTCACACCGGCCAAACAGTCCATTTTGTGTTGGCACAATTATAGCAAATGGCTGAAGAGAGGTTGGAACTAAAAAGGACATTCATATCCTTTTTCACAAAGTTATATCACTACTACATAAAGCAACAGTGTCCAAAGAAAAAAATGGGCCAAATTTCATTATTTTTAACACCATGCTTTCACACAGAGGCAACACCTTCAGTCAGAAATCGTCACATTCACATGCATACTGAAAAAAAGGAAGCAATCTTGGAGAACGACACTTGTCCACAGATATTTTCAATTAACAAACTCCTATTCAAATATACACTGACTGTGATACAAAATTAATGAAGAGTGTTAAGATTGAACTGCGGACTTGTTAGCTCAAATGACAGTGTGACTGTGTGAAGTCGCATGAGGTGTGAAACCGAGAGAAAGATGAAGTTAGAGAGATCATAACAAAGGAAAAGAAGATAGTGATGGGTTACAAGGAGCTGACAATGAGGTTGTCACATACAGAAAAGATATTGATTGGATCACAAATAAGCATCCTGTTGTCACACTCATTTAGATTGATAATAACATGATATGTTAACATTGCACCCTACATTGTTGTCTTTTATGTGACAGCGGGGCTGCAATGATAGGGTGAGCCACTGTAAGCATCCTAAAGGTTATTTTACTGTCCTTGTTATAAAACAAAGGCAGTGAATCCAAATGGCTCAGTAATTAAAATGTCATTAATTTGTGGTCTCTTATCAGAACCCACAGACAGCTCTTAATGCAGGCTTGCGAGGAAGATAGAGCTTGCGTGTTTCCTGGACAGCACCACATGCTGCTACTGCACTCACACCAGCTATCTCAATAATGGGATATATGTGGCTGCGACAGACTGCACGACGTTTTGACATCAGCCAATTACATTTCATCTGTTTAATACTGGGATTGGTTTACAGAAATATTCACCTTGTGCAAATATCTCGTTAAAAAAGGTAATTAGGTTTCATGACCAATAGCTTTGATGATTCATAACCTTTTTACCCAAAATCAGGGCCACATGTTCACACATGAACACAGGCATCCAACTGAGCTTGTGAAGACAAACATGCGGTAATGCACATACACATATATTGTATCTCCTATGAGATGCCTATTAAGTGGGACAGGCCAGCATGCAAATTTTCAGTCAGACAAATTTTCAGTGCAGCCTGATATTTTCTGTTATTTTCTCTGAATAACTGTATACAAATAATATAAAATACTGTAATATGGATTCACTACTATAAATTTGCATTTTCACAATATGCTTTTCCCCTTTGCTTTATTGTCTTATATATCTTTTTTGTTCATGTAAGTCCACCCTAAAGGGAGTTACCTGTATGTAAGAAGTGGACGTAGTTTTGAAGCCTCGAGATTAGCCGTTAGGTAATCTGTTGATTTTTTGCAACCAGCGGCAACGGCAACCAGTTAGCTTGCTTAGCTAGGTGCATCTGTAATTCACGTCAACTGTCAGTTTAACCGGGATGATAATTTTGTCAAGCAAAAAACAGGCTTAACAGCCAACTCCTAATAATCTTTTTCAACAGAGCTGGTTAAATTTACACAGTGCTGTGGGTATGAGTCACTCTAGCTTCATAGACAGGTCGTCATGGTAACAACTTGTCAATCACAGATAATTCCGCCCTGAAGCACACTCTGGTTTATGGTGTGTTTTTCTCTAAATGGGGCCATAATTTACTAAATGAACATCATGCAGTATTAAAGAGGACATGAAAATAGCGATTGAGACCATAAACTCATTATGAAAGTGTTTACTGATGTAATAAATCAGGTGAAAAATATTGTCATTTTGCCATTATTTCTAATGGAGCCAGACTTCTTTTTGCAACCAGAAGAGTCGCCCCCTGCTGTTCAATAGAATGAAGGTTTAAGAGTCTTCTGGTTGGCCTCGTTTCTCAGAGTGAAAGCTTCCCGCTTGATTACAAATTAATAACTTACTACTCTGAAACATCTTGCTCCAGTCTAGATTGCAAAGCTAGTTCAGAAACATGTTCAGCTGAACTGAAGTCACAGTTACCACCTGAAACGTCTTTGTTACCGTACCTTTGTCAGGACCCGCCCTACTTTGCTTATGATTAGCTAGTAGTCCGTAAGGACTCCATACAGTATAGAAGTGAGATTCTTCATTCAGTAGCTAAAACGGAGCTTACAACACACAGGGTAAAAAGAGGTGCTTTTAGCAATGTGCAGTAGATAGACACATTATGTCATTAAACATGATATAACACAGTGGGAGGAAATTTTAACAATACAAATTTAACAACAGTATTGATTGAACAATTAATGATTGAACTATCTTAAGGTCCACATCTGTGTTTCATGCTTTAATCCATTGAAACCTCAGATGTTCTAATTTTTTTCTCTCTGCCTTGTTTCCACTGAAAAGTGTGATCGTCACTTTGCAGTCTTGCGGCCCATAACAGCAATATAGTTCACCATCAGTAACAGTCACCTTTCTGAAAGAGGAACTAATAGGAATAATACAATTATGAATAAACAAATAAAATAAAATAAATTACATTTTCATTTTTACAGTGGCAAACAATAAAAATCATAATTGACAGGTTGGGTGGAATGAGTTTGTCAGAATATTGATGTTGAAAATGTCTATATATACCTCAGATTACTTTCATTATTTCTACAGGTAGCAGTTTCAGTGCAGAAAGAAGTGTATAGTTTTTGTAGGGAAGTGGAAAGCAGTGGATGTGGAGGTATGGGTGGTGGATGGGCATGTAGCGATTTTCTGCCTTTCATGCAGGTGCCTGGACACTCTTAGCAGTTTATCTTTCAACCGTAACCACTATCTTTTATTAACCTCTAACATTCCATTATTCTCTTGTCCAGATATTGTAGAAAAGGATATTATGGAAGGGATGGTATAGACATCCCTTGTCAAAAAGAGCTTTTGCAGAGTTGTCCAATATCAGTCTTCTGTCTTGCACTTATCACTAAGTGCTTCACAGAGAGAGAGAGAGAGAGAGAGAGAGAGAAAGAGGGAGAGAGAGATGACATGAAATCCACATTAAATGATATAATGTGAAGGGCAGAATAAAATAACAATAATAATAAGAAATAATAAGATATAAGAAAAAATAAACAAGTAGCTCAGATAAAATCAGGATATGCTTTCTGATAAAAATTAGTTTAGAGACTCACAGAGAAATCTCATAGAGACTTAAAAGATGACACTGACTTGGACAGCCTAATTTCCTCTGCCAGGTCGTTCGGTGGCCTTAAGTTTTAAACCTGAACCAGGAAGAGAAGGGAGACCCCTGACTGAAGATCTCAAGCTATGCAATCTTTGTAAGGAGTTAAAAGATCTAAAATATAATCTGGAGCCAGGTAATGGAAAACCTTAAAAGTAATCTTCAATCCTAAAAGAAACAGGTAGTCAGTGTAAAGAGGCCAGATCAGGTGTGATGTGAGAGTACGAAGCCCAGCAGCTGAGTTCTGCACAGTCATTTCAAGGTTTTTGATTAAGAAAAGAGGCTGTTGCAATAATCTAGACTTGACGAAATAAGATTTTGTACAGCAGTTTCTGCATCTCTAATGTTTAAAATACTGTTGATCTTACTTTTGCAATATTTCTGAGGTAATAAAAACAAGACAGGACAAGCTTGATGATGTGTTGCTCAAAGCATATATTGCTATCAATTAAGACACCAAGATTTCTTCCAGCAAGCTTGATTTGTTGTGACAAGAGACCAATTAATGGCGGTATTTGTTTTGTAACATGCTGGGGTCCAACAACAAAGATTTCGGTCTTTTCGGATTTTAGCTGAAATTACAGCCAGGCAGTCCTGTAGGGAATTCAGCATACTGAGGTCAGTTAGCTTCATGGGGAGGTACAATTGCGTGTCATCTGCATACCAATGGAAAGAAATACCATGTCTATGGATCATATTACCTAAGGGGATCACATACATGGATGAAAAAATTGGTCTAAGAATTGATCATTGAAGACCACCATAATAAAAGAGAATAAGGTGACTTAAAATTGTTGATAGAGACACAAAACTTCCTACTAGATGCAAACCAGTTCAGTGCAGTTCCAGAAATGCCCACCCAGTGCCTCGGTCTAATAGAGGTCAATTTTATCACAGGCATAACTCAAGTCCAAGCTAGGAGCTGCTTAGAAACATTTTTTTCAAGAATCCTTGAAATAAAAAAGGCAGTCTAGAGATTGGACGGTAATTGACTAGGATGGTGAGATGAAGGCCAGGTTTGTTTTTTTTTTGCATTGAGCTAAAAATTTACTTAACCTGCATTTGTTATAAAGCAATTTTCTTCGATCAAGTTTTAAAAATAAAAAATGAGCAATGACCCTGCTATCCGCCATGTTTTCATTGACACAAAACAAACCCAAGTTTCATTCTGCTGCTGCGCATCTGCGTCTGGGAGACTGTTTCCTGCTTTGGTTGATACTGAACAGTATTTTTTTCAAAAAATGGGAGCAAACACAGTTTTAATGGTAATACAAACAGTAAGGAATTTTACCGTGGTTTATCATTTAACAGCTAACTGTTTCATCCCTAATTGAGATACAGTGTGTTAAATCCTTCTCCATTTTATACATCAGTGATGGTTGAACACAGATAAGACATAGACCACAGACACATCACAAGAGAGTGCCTAAACTGTATGGTGTATTACTCTTAAACTATTCACAAGCTGACCAAGCTGAAATGTATCCTTGTTTGCTGGCCAGTCGACATGATCTGCAATAAACACACAACATGGTTTTGAAACTAGGTGATACAGCTGCAGAGCAATCCAGAGATAATTTTGGACAGACTTCCAAGTCAGATGAAAACCATTAGATAACCGATCTTGTTTGACAAATCAGCTTAATCTGATGAATCTCCTCTGTCCATCGTTCCCATCTGTTTGACCCCTGTAAGAGTTTTGTTGCTCATGCTTGAACTGTGGACTGCTGTTGAGTAGAATTGGCTGATTGTGCCGTGTTACACATGGGGCTCATGATGCAGACCAAACAGGCTGAGCGATGACTGGATGCAGCCAGGGCAGTTCACCTGTGTTGGTAGCTGAACAACTGGTAGCAGCGGTCCCGGTAATGTCTGAGCCCCAAAAGAGGTCACGGTGGGTGGCCTGACCTGAGCACACGCAAATATGAGTTTGGACAGCTGGCAGGGACAGATGCTGCCATTTGGAGAGCAATAGTGGGTTTTAACAGTCCGTGTTATTAGGCTGGGTTTGTCGAGGCAGCCCTTGGAGTGGAGTCGCTGTTCAGGCAGCCGCCATACACTGTTTTCATGCTCAGACAATGCAGACTGTCTCGTTCTGCCCCAAAAGGCTGCTTTATTAAAACACTATCTACTGTAGTTTCTGTGTTTAGGTAGGAGACAAATGTTGTGCTGTTCCCCTCAGTGCTGTTCCTTTTCTTGTGCTTATTCAAGAGTCTCTTTACCCCAAACACTCAGAAAAAAACCTGC
Organism: Lepomis gibbosus; assembly: GCA_029875015.1. Taxonomy (NCBI): domain Eukaryota; kingdom Metazoa; phylum Chordata; class Actinopteri; order Centrarchiformes; family Centrarchidae; genus Lepomis; species Lepomis gibbosus. The sequence goes on along the minus strand of JAPMOB010065813.1, from coordinate 3,739 downwards.
AAACAGATGCCACCATGCTTTTTTTCTCCACATGAAGGCATTTTATTATAGCCAGCAGGCCAGTTACTGGTGTGTTCTTTGAGCTTGTTTATGACACACTGTGATAAAAGGGCTGGTTTAACAGAATTCCCTTTACATTCAAAGGGATTACAAAACATGAGTCGGCATTATGTTACAACACCTAAGATGAAGAATAAATACATAAAAATGTAAAAAGTTTGTACTATTTGATGAGCTCTGTATGCTGCAGTATTACTATTAGCAGACAGGCTGAGGATGTTATAAAACTGGGTCTCTCACATCAGAGTTTGTGAAACATTAGTGAAGTATATTATTATCACTCCTACTGGGCTGTTTGACTGCTACTTTGCTCTGATTCTGGTATCATACCTGTAGGAATACAATATTTTCTTTTTCTCAAATAAACCTTCAAATCAGAGTGACTCTGCAGCTCACTCCATCAGAGCACTACACAGGCCGAGCAAATGTTCCTCCCGTGGTTGATTTAACTGTCATATCACATCTGCATCAGCAGCAGTGGTGCTGAATCCTGTGTTGAAACCCCTCATTAGTGTTTCACTGCGCTCTGATTGCTGATTGACCAGATTGAGATTGCAGGCATCAAAGCTATTTCCTCTTCCTAGTCACATCCTGCCCCATATTCCCTCCTTTATCCTCTCCTGTCTCTCAAGCTTTAAGGGTTTCTTAGGGGTTGGTTCAGGTCAGACCTGATTGCTCTTTATTCCGGTCTGCTTTCTCCATCTCGGACTCCAAAGTTTTTTCTCTGTATGTGAACTTCAAAAAACAGTTAGAGATCAAATTGAACCCCGAAACAGCCAAACTCTTCTTCAAACCAACGTGTGATGTGTGATGAAAAGTTTTTAGAGAGATTCAGCAAAGTGCACAACAGACTAAAAAAGAAAAGAGGTTTTTAAATTTGTATTATATCCACCTACTCGTTTTACTCAAGATTAAAAGATAGCCTTGTCGCATTGGTTATTGGCCTGCTGACAATGTTTAAAATGAAAATATACTTGTCTGATGTTATCAGAATCATATTTACCACATATTAAAATATATGTTGTTCACAACCATAACCAGCAATCAGCATTAACTTTCGTTCACAGGATGAGCATAATATTTTCTGCACGCATATTGTAGCTCCATTTAGTTTCTCTGAACTTAATTACAGCACTGAATATCTTTCATGCAATGAAACATGTATAATGCCTGGGATGAGCTCAGTGGTTATTCCTTTTCATTTCCTCTTCACGTCTTTTTCTCCTGCCTGATGTGGATTTCAAGTCACAGTTTTTTCACTCTTGATAAAACTACTGAGTCGCTTCCTGTGTTTTGGCATTAAGTTTTAATGATATGCAGCATTCATTGGCAGAGATGAGAGGGCGGTTGGTTTGAAAGGCTCTCTGAAGTGTAACGTTGCACCCAAATGGCTCATTGGGCTTTCATGGCAATTTGGTATGATCTCTGCCATCTCAAAATGTAAATAAAAAAAGCTTATGCAAATGGTAAGGATTTTATATTTCTGCAAGGATTTAAATGTTTGTTTACTCATATGACTCCCTGGGAGGATATGCGTCTTTTTTTATAGGAAGCTGTTGGGAAAACATACTGTATGAATATGCAGATAGTGTTGGCTTATTTTTGCATTTGACGACAGGTTTCAGATATCTTTTTGGACATAATAAAAGAAAGCAAGAGAAATGGATATGATAATGCATAACATTATTCTGTTCCTTTAAAATCAAGGTGTCACATAGTCTTGATTGTGACTGAATAATAAAATGTGGGCCACTACAACAGTGCAAGCACATGCAAATATAAATTAAAAAGATCAATTTGACTTCAAAAGCAGATGTCGGACAGCAGTGTTTTCAAAAGAGCCTGTCCACACAAAATTACATAGCCATAAAGTTGTGCTCCTGTGGTGGTGAGTTGGGTGGAAGGATAGTAAGTTAGCTGCTTTTCACCCAGGAGGCCCACATTCTGTTCCCGCGTGAAACAAGACTGATGTGTTTTTTTTAGTAAAGGTAGGTAGCATTAGTTATGTTAACTTCATAGCGTTAGCTAGCTAGCTAGTTATGTTAGTATTCAAGGCGTTGACAGCCCCCTGTAGCCCTTTACCCTAACCCCAATCATCACCACCTTTGCGTTGCTGCAGTCTCCACATGTTTATGTCATGTGGTGTAGGTCACATGATTTCCAAAATGTAGGTCCAGTTGGGAAACGGAATTCAAAATTTGTTTTGGGAGGGTTGGACAAATGTCACCGGTAGGGGCGCTATTGTAGGATACGCTCATATGAGCCGTATTTGGAGGTTTGTTAAAACGACCTATGTTGTTGTTTAGGTTGGAGGACTTGTTTCAAAAACTAACTTCAATAATTAGTCAGAAGTTAGTCAAAAGTTATCAAGTCCATAATTACAGTAAAATATTACTGTATTTGCTTTCATTCTGGAGATCTACCTTTAAAATAAAGACGTGGCTTTTTGCTTATCAGTACATCTGTTGCAGACTATACTATGTTTGGAGATGATCAACATTTGAAATGCGAATGTTAATACGAACCAGAAAACTACCTGACACTAAATATTGAATTAGGTTGTGTAAATTCACTGCCATTATACAACTATGTGTTATCAGTTAAAAACCACTGCCTCCATCACACTGACCCTGGGATGTAATCTCTGTCTAGTTAAAATGTCCTTGAGGTTGTGATCATGAATGAGATAATAACTGGATAACACTGTCACCCTTCAGATATCTTACCAAAGGGCATGCAGACAACCCTGATGTTAGAGGACAGGCTCAACATTGCATATTTACAAGAAAGAACTGCCTCAGTTAAATTTGACTGTGCTCACGCTTGCAGCTCAGTCAGGCTGTGAAGCTGTCCAGCTATTATTACACTCAATACAGTGGCTCTAAGTATTGCACCTGGAAGCATACACACAGATGAATACACATATGTACACACATGCATACCTCAGATCTTGCTTATGGTCTAGTACGGTGGGGCAGGCCCCCTTTGGGGCGGCACAGACCCAGCGTTGCTGGAGCTAAGCTCACCTCAATCATTTATTTTATTTCAATCAAATTCAACTTGGCTCCTTTTTTATTAGTTACTTGCACAATATTAGTTACTTGCACAATATTGGGTGGGGGGCATGACAGAAAAAGTTTGAGAACCCCTGATCTAGTACAAGCATGACTAGTCAGTATAAAATGTTTTCTGAGGGAATCATCCCATTAAAGTACTTTAATTACATCTGGTTGAGAACAGTCCATTGGAGAAGTAGAGCAATACATGACATGAAATAATGATGGACGTTCAAGCTAGGGGTCTCTAACAGTGTACTGAACAATGTAAAAATAACATTGCCAAATATACAGTAAACCACGCAGATAAATAATTGATATAGAAATCACAAAAGCAAGTCTTAAAGAATCTCTTTCAGCTTTGCCTCTTCATAAATGGAGAAGCAACTACATTTCCCTTTACCTCTATTGCGAAGCCAGTAACACAACTGTTAAAATTTGTGAAGCAAGTATGATCTTATTCAACTTTATTTGTAAAAATAAAAATAACAATAATTGTTTTTAATATGATGCATACAAAAAATGTTGTGGAATGTGTAGAATGTGTGGGTAATTTGTTTACATGAATCTAAACCAAACCAAAAATAACATTATAAAACTGCAAAAACCGAGCTCTCAAACAC
>JAPMOB010065750.1:0-14233 GCA_029875015.1 Lepomis gibbosus | reverse complement strand
CACCCCCCACTCTCCTCTTTTGTTGTGTCACTTTTTCTTTACCCCCCTCCCTCCTTTGCTCTTTTTTCCCTACCTATCCTATTCATTTAGGAGACTGTAAAAAAAGATTGCCAAGTTCATAAAGGGCCCCTGCTCTGCTCAGGGGTCCATTGTGGGACTGGGATGGTGGTGGTGGTGGTGTTGAGGGGGGACGGGTGAAAATCAATATGCCCGTACACTGGGAGCAATGCTGGGTCTTTCTTTTGATTAGTAGGGGAATAAGGTGGAAAAGGGACAGTGTAAGGGAATGAGCACTTTATGGAGGAATGAGGAGAGAAACAACATGAAAGGTTTCACAGCACGGCAACTAACATTTGCAGTCCATGTGATCGACTGTATTTGAATATGGCCAGAGTAAGTATGTGCATCGTAGAAAGGCAATTCATCCAGAAATGTGAAACAATGAGAGAAACCAAAGAGACGGCTGAATATTTCTACTGTAAAATAACAATAACTAAAACACATGGCACAGTTCTTCTCTAGTACACTGTTTTATTCACCAAATGTTTATCAGGTTCTCAAAGTTTGAAAAAAAATACCAGTAAATAATCTCCTAAGGTTTCTATGCAAATCAATCAAAAAGTGTGAAAAAAATTACTTATTGTAATTCTAGCTTGTACTGCTGCTATATTGCAAAAGGTTTTTTTTCCTGTTCCCTATTTTTTGTACAGCCCAAGCTGGTTGTGGAAACATTAGTCCAGATTAAGTTCTGTGATTACATTTTTTACTTTTTGGACAAGATAAGTAGGACTGTGTTGTCTGAGTTAAGTTTGGTGAAGTTGGGCTAAGTTTGTGGTTTGTACGAGCGTCCTTAACTACTCCACCTTTTTCTTACAATCCCAAAATGCAATGTGTCAAATTATGCTAAAATTGAAATTGCGTGACTGCCACGACCAGTGATGATGTGAAATGATAATGATTCATAAACGTGTGAGTGTCTGTTGCAGGGAGTTTCACAGCCTTTAACATGTCATAGCAGAAAATGCACAGGAGGAACTAATACAACATTAATGATGGTTCTGTTCCACTTAAGTTTCCCGGCAAGAAATGCCAATAGGCCAGCAGCCCCAATACAGGAACTGCATGACCTGAATTGAATTCAATTCATTAATGGTACATTAATGAATTGAATTCATTCAAAACATAAATGAATTGAATTCATTCAAATTTATGCTCTGCATAAATTGAATTCATTCAAAAGGTACATAATGGGACATTAATGGTATTGATCGCACCTGTACTTTTCCTTCTGTGAAATGTTAAAATGCTTATGCTTAAAAAGGCCTATTGGACACACCAAACTGATGTCATCCTTCTGATTTAATTGGATTCTGACTAAATCAAACCAGTGTCAGACTGTTCATTTAATTGTTAAAATATACACACAGTTGTTAGGTATAAAATAAAAAGTAGAACAGAGATATTCTTCAAAATAAACCATGTCAAATTTTGGAAATAGTAAGCCAGTGGTGCAGAACAACTAGAAAACTTGGTTGTTTGAGGAAAAGAGTTTTGCCAATAGTGACTTAAGTGTGTTTACTGTAAAAGAGCTAAGCTGAGCTCCCCTGGAAACAATAAGCTGAGCTCACGGAACACGTGCTAACAGACAGCACCCATTTTTGATATCTGAGATTTTTTTTTTTTTTAAACTGATGATTTCCCATTAATGTTTGAGTCAACCGGCTGTTCCAACTAATGAATTACTGTAAGCGAGGGACTCTGTTCAAGATGTCTGAACCGTGTAGGAGATATTCAAAATTGTGGTTTTCTAGTCAAGGCAGCACCTCCATGAACTACAACACGGGGCGTTTATGTGAAATATGGATAAGAACCACAAACTTTGACTTGAAAAAAAATAGACAGGTCTGTAAATCATGTGCTCTCCAGTCACCGTCACCCCGCACTCGTGCAAATCACCTGTGGTGTTTGTCTTCGCATCACTATAGGAAACCTCTTCAAAATACCTCCGGTTTGGTTTCTCTGCAGCACTGTGGCAAGTGTGCAGCATGTGCAGCATGCTCTGCTGTGTGCACAAGAAAGATTAGTGGGAGTGAAAGAGACAAGGGTGATGGAAAAAGAAACAGACAAAGAAAAAGAAACAAAGGGACCGAAAAAGAGAGACTCTGCATCCCAGCAACAATGAACTAAAATAATCCCTAAAATAATCCCATAATAAACTAGAAATGATGCTGATGCTGTTAATAATTTATTATTTCTAAACTAGAAATATCAAATCAGAACTCTTAATTCCGATATAAATATCATATGATGCTGTTAATATTTTATTATGGAACTACTACCCACATAGGAATGTCATTATGTTTCCATCACATATAAAAAATACCATAAAGTGTGACAAGGTCACTATAATCTCATTTTCTGTTTAAAGGAAACTTCAATAAATATTGTAGTAGAGAGAAAGTAAGTAATAAAAAGAGATGAAGATAGGTTACGATAAAATCAGAACACTAAGTTCCTTTTTCTGTTGGTAAGTCTGGTTGCTGAGCAGAATGACTGGAAACCTTTGTGATGCTGCACGGATGAAACCACATCACACACACACGCACGCACGCACACACACACACACACACACACCTACACACGAACGTTACTGTGTCAGTGATGTGGTGGAGCAGAGGGCACACGTTCTTAACAGAGCATTCACAAACACTCTGCTTCTGTATACGCTGCATGTGTACCGTTTTCTTGACAAGAGATGTGGAAAAGAACAGAGTGAGCACATGTGGACCCATATGAGCAGAGATTGTGCTGATACAAAACCACACTGTTAGCACAAAACACTACAAATGCAGGCGTACTTCCTGTACCTGTACTGGCAAATGTGGAGCAGAGAGATCACTTAAAATAAGTGTTTGGATATGTTTACATGCAGATTGTGGTGACTCTGTGCGTGTGTATTTGTCCACAGGTGTGTTTATGTCCCCATATATGTCTGTGCATGTGTGTTTCCATTTTTCTGTGTCACTGTGTTTGGTTAAGAATACATGATGTGTCTGTGGTTTTGTATCACATATGACATAACATTACTGAGTACATCCACATCAGAGGTACTGGCTCAGTGTGGCAAACAGAGCCAGGCGCATGAATGGGAAACACATATGTGCTTCCCCACCTCAAACACCCATCGAGTTTTCCTTTGCGCCCCGGGAAAATGCAGTGGTGATCTACTACCGTCTGCTATTGGACACTCACTAAGCCTCTGGTGCGTCGTGGCCCCTGGTGGGTTGGATGGTTAAGAAAGACATTGTTGTGAATGAGGACAGTCTGTTCTGAGGCTGAGCCAAGCTGGGATGACTCATTCAGGGACTGTACAGATGAGACATGAGATGCTCTGAAGTACGAAGCTGTGACATCGGTGGGATTCACACATAGGCACACTGTGGATCTGGACACACATCAGCTAACATAATAATCTGCATATTTCCATGTCCAAGACAAAGGACATTTTCAGTGAATATTTAGTTGGCTGGTTGAGAAAACACAAGGAAATGTTTATTTATATATAAAAGCAAAAAGCAATTTGGAGTGTTCTGCATAAAACATTAAATCACTGAAAAAGGAGTACAACATAATATAAATTAAGACGATGAAATCAGAAATGTAAAAGATGAAGACAGAAAAATAAAAGCCTAGGAGTTGAGCCCAAGGTGGATAATATGACAGATTTTTAACAGAGGCAGAGATATCATGACTTTTAGTCCCTGCCTTAAGCTCCAAGACTCTGCTTCTTATACTTTGCATAATACAACTTAATAGCGTCTTTCGTTAGATGCTTGCTGCCTGTTGTTTTGATTAATTGATATGATTTTGAAAAACTCCTTCCAGAGCAGCAGAAGACATTACACAATGGTTTTCACAGGCTGAGTAGCCCTCCTCATGATGAGCAAATCGGTCTTGAAGTGTAAAACAGTGGCTCTTTAAAGTTTCAGTGAAATGAGTCATCGTGGATCAGGGCTAGTCAAAGGTAGTGTACTTTTTTTTTTTTTTATAAAACTCACCTGGCAAGCAGAGCAGCAGGTAGAGGGGCAGGCATGTGCCAGGGAGCAGGAGGGAAACATGGACTTTAAGAGAGGTAGACATTCATGCCATGATGAATGGCACACCACATGGATGGTGTACAGGTGGGTGGTGTTAGATTGATTGTAGGGGGGCAAATATGCCAGGGCCGATTTTTTGCCCAGTGCAGTCCTGATTAAATTTACCATAATGTTGATATGGACAATGTGTTATCAAACAGGTGCTTATTTAAACATGGTGCAATATTAGCATTCATCAAGTGGTGTTTCTGGCCACCTGATGACTTGAAGTCCAAAATTCACTCTCCTTTTAGCCCTGTTTTTGGTTTCCACCAACCCCTGGGGGAAATGTCTGGCTCATCTGCTGCAAAATCCCCCGCCATGTTCACAAACTACTTGCTAAGTACATCTGCTGTTTGGTAGTAGACAGATACTATACAGTCATGTTTAGGATTTGTTTGCTGAAAACACCTGACAGCTCAGCTGAAAACGACACTGATGAGATTGATAAAACTCAACCAAAACAGTAAAGTTGCAGATGGTCAGGTGATAGTTCTCTGTGGGATAACCACTATGAATGACACTTCTGACATGCGCATTTCTGTTTGATGCGGAAATAAAAATATTTATTGCAGCAGCTTTATGGAACGACAGTAGCCTACTGGACACAGTGTTTGACTGAAGTTGGAATAGTTGGAGAATCAATGCAATACATCAGAGATATCAGACAACCATCATGAGAATACAGATAGTGTTGTACAGTCATAAGCAGGCAACACAGACACATACTGTTCAGTCATATGTTCATGCAAAGTAGCAAAACACATCACATACCAAGTGCTTCCTATTAGCAAATACATATGCAAAAACAAATACACAAACAAGAAGGAATGTCAGACATAAACAAAATCACACACAAACACACACACACACACACACACACACACACACGCACAATTAATTAATAAAAAATATAAATGTCTTGCACAGGCACATATTGTTTTATCATATCTGGTGACTTTGCAGTGACATACAAGTGATATGTACAATGTACTTTGCAAGGTGTGTAATCATGTTTTCATGCATGTCTTTTGTCTGTGTCTGTGAAGAGTGTTCATATGTATGTCTGATGACTCTGTGTGTGAACAAGACAGCTGGTGCCAATCGGCACCTTTCATCTCCCTCACATCAGCACACTCAGCCTGTGTACCTGTCTCTCTTACGTACACTGTGGTTTCTCAACCAGCCCTGAAATATGCTCACAGCCACAGATAAGAGCTGTTTATCTCACCATGGTGGCTTCCTCTTCAGCATACAAAACACTCGGTCTCTCCCTCTCTGCCTCTGTTTCACCTCTTTCTTCGTGTGTTGACGCAACCTTAAAAGCTGCAACCCTAAATGTGTCGTGTCGAGCTGTTTCTTGTTCTAATCCTTCCTGCCTGAGCATAGATTAAGACATGCAAAGGGCTGATGGTGTTTGCGATGGTTTGTGCTAACACACCCAAATGCCACAAGTATCTGCATGCTTGCACTGAAAGCAACCTTACAAACTCCAGGAAACAAACACACACAAAAAGAAAGATGCATGTCAGGAATCCTCTTTCACAACCAGCCTGCTTCTCTCTGCAGTCTGACATAGGTTTATTGACACTAGAATTCAGTTTTGCAAGAAAAACTCAAGCCACAGGTCTTTCAATGCACTGATGACTGACAGCCTTCTCCTCCCATGTACTCATCTTCATTGGCACATATACCAGCTCATGTACACCTAGTGGTCTCCATTTTTGCAGAAGTTTAATTGGTTGCTCTGCAGATCAGACTAGATTTATCTGCATATTGAAGATGATGAGCCCAGTCTTAAGTGCTGCATTAACTTTTTAAAAAGTTTTAGTGGGTTGGCATGGAAGGAGATTTCTGAACTATATCTGTTAGGGAGGCCCCATAATGCGCCTTTGTGTGACACACTTAATGAGTAAAATTTATTCATATGGTACTTTTAAAAAAAACAGGGTTAGAAATTTCTTCAGCATTACAATAATGTTTGTTAAAAAGAAGAACAAATTAAGGAAAGACCTTGTGGACCTGTATGGGATCATTAACTCTAGTAAGATTTTTAATCTAAACTTCAGGCCATCCTATAACATTTGTAGGTTGTCCATGTTTCAAAAACATGGAAACTGGTCATCAACTGTATAGCATTGACAAGAGGCAAGAGACAAACTGATAACGTCCCCTAACCATGTAAAGGGGGAATAACAAAATAAGACAGAATAAGAGAAGGACCCAGGATTGAGCCTTGAGGAACTCCCCAGGTCAGAGGAGCACAATCACACAATCAGCAATAGATACAAAGTGGCAATTACATAGGAAATCATTCAAATGTAATACCAGATATCCAACGGTCTAATAATATAGCATGAAAGCAGCTGAGGTGCTGTACTTCTGACAAAAAACAGACTGGAATTTGTCAAAAAAAGTGTTTTTTTCTTTCAGTTTTTTCTGTTTCTTGCAAACAATTGTTTTAAGATTTTGAAAATGGGTTTGTACTTCTGGGTCTGTTGTTAAAGACCAAATGCACACAAATGCATGAGGATTAACAAGGCTAATAAGAGCGTCCTACCTTTCAGTTTCTAGTCAGACTGTAAGCTCTCTGACATTTCTTTTGTTGAGTTTTATGTTGTAGTTCCGTAAGTATACAGCTTCTCCTGCAAAACGTCCTTCTGCTAACACAACAGCAATGGCAAGATGTGTTTCCATTTTGATTATAGTGATATAAACCTTGAAGAAAGTCCAGCCCATTGTTGCTGCATTGTGGAGTGCTGACAGGAGACAGGAGAAACGTTTGGAGGGGGGAAGGACAAGGAAAAGGAGAGAAAAATTAGTTGGAGATGGAGGGTATGAGTGGAGAAGTGGGGTAAAAGGAGAGTGGGAGCGATGGTGTGAGAGAGCACCTGTCCTGCTGGAATCATGTCCGCTTGTGGTTAAACAGAGTTGGCAGCACCTCAGCTTGACCTTATCCCCCTTACGCTGCCGCTCCCCTCTGATCCCATTAGGGGCCATGCACCATGGCAAGACACCCCCCACAACACACACGCACTTTCACCACCCTCCCTTGTCGTCCCCTCCTGAATCCTTTCCCCCATCTTGGGGGCTGGGCTTTTCTTCATGGGGTCCCGGGACAAACATCAGGACTGTGGAACAAAACAGGACAGAACAGACAATTGAGTGTGCATGGGCCTGAAAGAGGATGCATGGACAGACAGTCATGCAAAAAAATAGCACAGGCACAGAACAAGGCTTGCTGTTACAGAAAACGCAAGTATCATTTCTTAGTAAGACCCTGCGCTCTTGCTCTTGCTACTCACTTGCTCTACATCGGCTACTGTACCTGTCCTCACACATGTGCATCCTGACAGATAAAAGCAGTTCCATCTATGCATGCACAAGCAGATATTTTAAGAAGGTCAGTAGCCCACATCAGAGGTTCTATAAGTGATTTCTCATCAGGCCCCAAATTTCGACCACAAGATTGTGACCTAGATATAGGCAATTCATAATGGCCCTTTATATGTGAACTTCGTACAATGAGCACACAGGGTGAAGACGCTTAAATTCCAAGATCAGCCATATTATGAACAGCCAGACACAATGTAAGGACTAGAAGGGTCAAGCCAGATCACAGTAGATGCAGTCTTATAACACAAGATCTATGAAAAAATAGCTAAATATTCTACCATTCATTTATCATTTTTTGCAACCTTGTCAGGATTTCCAAAACCCGTTTTTTGCTTCGCGCTCATTGAGAGACTTTGACCTGGTTAGCTTATTATGTAAGACTGAGAGGAGGGAGTGGAGGCCACAAAAAAACTTAAATGCTTATGTAAACAAAGTGTATGACCTCGTCTGATGCAGAGACAGTCTCACCACAATTTAGGCATCCCTTGCGTAAAACACAGACATGTGTATCTCCTCCTCACATGCCAGCTGAACTTTGCTTTTGGTAGAACAAAAGAAAAGCCCCAGTCTGTGCATTTGTGGTCGTACATACAAGCAGTGCATGTACACATTATGCTAAAGTTAGCATCCGTCTGAGTGCTTGGCACAGCCACAGCTCTGTAACCATAGACTCAAATACATTCAGCCACACACATCCACGCATACGCAGAGTTTAATGCCATCGTTTGAGGGATTCGAGAAGATTGCGAAAGACTGTGAGTACAGCATGGGGAGGGAGAAGAGAATTTGAAAAAGGATGGGAAGAAGGGTGAAGTTGATTGTCTTTTCTGACGTTAGCTTGAAAGAAATGGTGATTTAATGAGCGTTATATCAGTGTTTGTCTCCTGTTTGACCCAATGTAACATGCAGTAAATGCATGTATGTGCTAACACATATAATAATACAATTCCAAAAACACAAATATACAATCCATGCTCACTAATCCAAATTTAGCCAAAGGCTAATGCATTTCAGCCAGTTCCTAACATTTGCTCCCACTCTCCCCTCCACTCCCTCACAGGCTCATACCTGCTGCTGAACCTTCAGCCGTCGTCGCCAAAGGCCTCCACACACACACACACGCACGCACACACACACACACACACACACACACACACAGACGGGTTGAGACCTGTCGCGCACAAGTCAGACTGCCTTCCCCTTTGGCAGATAAGCCAACACATCCTCACGTAAACAGGTTTTTGTGCTGGCACACACTCACATAAAGGACATATAAGAAGGGAGGCATGTAGCTGCACAAACTGCACATCCACACACACACACACACACACACACACACACGCACACACACACACACACACACACACCTCCTAGTGCAAAACAGACTGACAGGCTTTTGCATGCCAACACACCTTCAGTATAACAATCTAAGAAATGAGGCCTATCAAGGGCCTTACAGTGAGCCATACATCCAGAAAAAAAACAATCCAACCAACCAATGATCAATCATGGCTTTTGGCATTTATTATTTTTCTGTTTTCTTCCAAAATTCCTTGCTGTTGTGACTAATAAGAAATAATAGAAGCATGAAGATGAACGCATCAAAGGCCAAAGGGACACAGAATTCAGAAAAACCAGCGCCAAAAACAGCAGCACCATGGGAGAGGAAATTCAACTGACAGTGTGGCTACGCAGTGAATATGAGTGGAAACAGAAACAAACAATACACTGGGCTGGAACCAGGATATGTTATGACTATTACTTCCTATAAAAACATTAAAGTATTTTGGTAGGATTGAACTCACATACAATGGAAAAATACAGTTTTCTGACGGGTTATATTTTGATTAATACATTTAGAGAAGCGTTTTTCTTGTTTCCACTGAATGGCTGATGTTTTGGAATTAGGGGTCAGCTGAAGTGGTATGATAATGTTCGAAACATTCTTGAAATAATTAAATTTTCATTGGAAAATGCGGAAATATTTCACACAACTCAAAAGCAGACCAAGTAGCTTACAGTTTTTTTCACTTGCTAACTTGCGTTGGTCAAATCTGAAGTCACACTGTCAAAACTCTTCACACAGTCAGCAAAACAGAAGTGGATGTGGACCAAACAGTGAATCATTTTTCATTGCTTTCACACAAAATGCTTCAATGACCACTTTCTCCACAATCCAACTCTTTTCCCATTCCTACTTCACCACCTGCAAAACACGGTAAATCTGCAGCATGTTTTTAAGATGCTAACACACAGGGGGATGGTACATCAATTACAGGCTGTGGTCATTGTTTACTGTGTAAACAACTTGAATTGCAGCACTGAAATTTAAATTACTGAATGCAGTAAGATCAAATGTCTGCATTTCCGATGCATTCTTGTTACATATACTATGGCACAGTCAAGAAAGTGAAAATATGTTATTCTTACAGTTTTTCTCAGTCACTTTGGTACATTAGAATCATCCTTACCATTTGCAAAACTATTTGTGTTGGTAAACTATGACTAAGGTTTGGATGACAATGATTGAAAATTCACAAGGCCGCACTTTTTCTGTCTGGCAAAGTTTAATTTCAGAAGTACGGAGTTATATATTGCAAGGGATAGGTCAAGATTCACGGTCACACTTTTCCTGTATGCACTGTATTCTGTTGACAGAGCATGTCATTGTGATGCAGAAAAAACCCAAGACTATATTACCGCATAGCATAATGGAAACAGTTACAAAATAAGAAAGGGAAACGTGGAAACACTCCCTCAGGTTGATGTTCCTGTCTATTGGGCCACAGATTCTTATTCACAGCACAGATATCTTCATCAGTTTACTGTAGGAAACATTTACAAAAAAAGTCTAATAGACATGTTGAAAAAATGCTTTGCAGATTATGAGGTGCAGATTATGTGATTTACACAATGAACTTCCGAATAGATGTTTTGGGGGGGTAAGACAATTCAACAGAGAACCAGTATAATACTTTGTGATCAACATGACATACAGTAAGCAATTGATAATGTAGGAAAAAGCAGATAATTGTGATAATCATTTGCATAAATATTTCACAAGTTTTGGCACAAGTGAGTACATGATGTAGAGGTTGAACAAGTAGAATTTCAATTCTGATCTGAGAAATGTGCCAAAGTGAGTGAGATCAACTGTATTCTATAATAAAATACTGATTTATATAGAAGAATCTGTCACATTTCGAAGATAAAAGTTCTTCAAATTTACATGTTTCCTATTGTTAGTGTTTTGTAGGTCAGTGTGTTATGAGTGACAATGTTTGCTTTCTGAGTGAGAATTGTTGCTGGTTAACGAGTTTATTTTGAGACTTGTATGAAGTGTTTTGGTGGTTTGAGTGTTCTGGAGGTGAGATTAATTGTTTGGCCAAGATGCATGTTGGTAATGTAGACTGTGTGAAGAGTTTTAAAAAAGTGGCTTCAGTTTTGACCATTGCATTTTAGCAATTGAAAAAAACTATAATAAGATGAATGTGTGCAGTAAAGCAAATTTCTGTTTTTGAGCTGCCTGACGTGACCTTGGAATCTATAAATCTGTAAATGTACATTATCAATTGACTGGATCCAATTGGGGTTACCTGTAGAAATGCTACTGTCCTTCCACTAAGATAACCGCTGGCCTGTAACCGCTGCTGCTACTGTCACGCCTCCAGGAAACCAGACGAAGTTCCCTTTAGGTCAACTCCCACTTCAAAGGCCAACAGTGAGCTTTGTCGCCAGGCTGTGGGCAGTGAGCTAGAGCGTCCTGGGGCTCCTGCTCCCTCGCACAATAATGGGATTAAGGCTTCCACATTGTAGATTAAGGGGCTCCAGGTCCCACCCTGTTCCCCCTGTCAGGCTAGGTAATTCCCATCCGCTGCATCCGGATTTATTGGCAGTGGCAGAGTGAGAATGCTCCTGCTCTTAGGGATGAGTTTTTCCATAATTCCATGACTATTTTAAATATTCAGATTTAGCAATATAATGTGACTTGACTTTACATACTTTGAAAGTGCTTGGCATGACATGACAAAAAAATAACATGACGTGACAAAACATACAACAAGATAACATAACATGGCATAACATTGCATGTAAAACATACCGTAACATTACATAACAAACTATAACAGCGTAACATGACATAACGTGACATAACAACACATTCTCACTCCCAACTGGTCACATATGACCTCTCAGGTGTTGGTTTTTAATGCACTGGGTACCACTTTTTGCATGTGTAGGACTCCGCTCTCAAGTTAGCAAAAAATAAATATGCATCATCCGGTTAAACTTTCAAAACACGTGGTTATCATTGTGAAACAGCTTGTGGTTAATGTTGTGAAATTGTGGCAGTTCGGATAGGTTTAGGCACCACAACTACTTGGATAGGTTTAGGAAAATGTCATAGTTCGGGCTAAAATAAGTTACGTAACTCAAGTAACATTACTTATGTAAATTACATGGCATTAATTTATAAAAAACAACGTTGTATATTTGTTTCATGTAGGAAAAAAACACTGGTCAAACCACTCTTACCACTTAATCATCTACTTACTCCGTCTTTCCTGTTGTTTTTTTAGGCCTACTTGTGGTGTTCAACAAATGCTAAAGGGGTACCCAGGGCATTAAAAACGAATGCCAAAGGGTCTTGACCAGGCGTGGGAGTGAGAATGCATAGGACATAACATATCTTAACAAACCTGTCAGACTGTTGAGTTATATATAAAAAATGTTAAGAACTCTGGGGTGCATTCACAAAAGGATTGCAAGGCTTTTGTACCCGCTAACTGACTGTCTAACACACAGACACTATAATGCCTGATATTCACCACAAGGAATTAAACTGGAAAGCAGCATAAAACCTACAGCTGGGCAGAGGGGAGACAGTGATTATGAATTGTAACAGCACAGAGCAGGGTAGAGGAAACAGCTCTCCATGTGCCCAGAGGCATGACGGGAAGCGTACAGTTAAAGCATCCCGAGTTACAATCACTCTGACAAAACACTTAATACAGCGTAAGTCACAAGAGACACCCCGCAGATAGAAATGAATGAAAGCGCAAGGGGAGTTAATAAATAATTAGAACAGTTGTAATCCGAATTAGAATATGTCCTGTTTTAAATCAAATGTTTTAAGAGGTGAGTGCACAATCCATGCTGCTATCAGCAGCATCCATTTTTTTGTGAATTCCCCCCTCTGTGAACGGTCTTGGCAGCACCAAACCTCCATCCACGTAATTTGGGAGGGGGAGAAGTGGGTGTGAGATGAGGCTGGTATGGTCATAAAATGGTCATTCTAAATATACTGTAGATAGCCCATAGTAGATGCAGTTATTATTACGCGCACAAGGCATGCAGAGACGTGCTTGTACCGGCTTAACTGTACATTTGCGTGCAAACATAGACCCTCACACAACCACACGTTTCCAGGCATGCGGCCATACCAACAATATTACACAGACCGAATGTTTAGAGAGATTCATTCAGTTTGGGTATGTTTACTTGTTTTTGTGATGCATTCTAGGGTAATTTAAAAAATATCCTCAAAGAGATTGGAGTTATGTCACAGGACATCATTAGCCAGGCTGCTACAGACAAGACAGGGGCAGATGCCTTTCTGCTAGGCCATGGCAGTTGGTTTGGCCTGCAGTGACAGAGCAGTGAGCCTGTCTGAGTCATGGGGGATAATGAGAGATGGTGGTGGTGGTGGTGCTGCTGCTCTCTTTACTTGCAGGAACACTGACCCCTAGTGTTTGACACAGTTTTTAGTAAAGAAGCGCTGTAAAACTTCTGTTACAAGCAGATATTTAAAGCTGTTCATTGATCTTTAAACCTTAAAACAGTCTGGACAGCCAGAAAATATGCACATATGAGGAGACATCATCACAACATAATATGGAAGTTTAGTGATCATACATTTACATTTACTCATTTAGCTGACACTTTTATCCAAAGTGACTCATAATTCCTACATATGTCAGAGGTTGTACGCCTCTGGAGCAACTAGGGGTAAAGTGTCTTGCTCAGGGACACATAGGTAGATGTGTCACAGTGGGAATTAAACCTAAATCTCCCACACCAAAGGCATGTGTCTTAGCCGCTGCACCATCGCCACCCCAAACCCAGCCAATACTGCTGGCTTTGAATCATACTTAATAAAAGCTGTGTTGCGCTAGACAAATATAATTTTGAATTTCTTCATGTGTTTTGCTCTTGTTTGAAGAACTTCATTCTGTGCATTGTTTATATGATGTGCATGGACATATGTAAAACAGTGTGTGTTATGTACAACAAGCATTTCTATCACCATCACTCAAAGGCATGAAGGTATAATGATAAACCAGTGTATATACTCAGTCTTTGCTCTCTCTTGCTCTGTCTCCACTCTTTTCTACTCATGTGTTTTTAGCTCTGTAATCCAATTTAGTGAGAAGCATCAGTGCATGCACACACACACACACACACACATACACACACACACACAGGATCCTGCGCCATAGTGTCTCTGGCCCCACTAGGTTGAAGTTTCCCTCTTGTCCCAGCTGGCAGAAGTTACAGAGGGGCAACAATGTGCCTGCAGGATGGGCCAGGACGGGTATGGGACAGGGGCCCCACGGTCCCGCTGAAAGACTCCTATTGTCCGGCCCCACCTCCATCAGGGACCATTAATTATGGGCCGTGGAGCACGGCTCTGAGTCAGA
>JAPMOB010065731.1:0-25006 GCA_029875015.1 Lepomis gibbosus | reverse complement strand
GTCAATCAAAATAACTGTCACCCGTTACTGCGTTTTAATAAAGTGCAAAACTTAATACAATATTGAGTATTTGTACTTGCTTATTTTCATTTTAGGCTACTTTATACTCAAAATTTTCACAAACGTCAGTCAAAATAACTATCACGTGTTACATCAAGTAAGTGTAATCAATAATCAACTACTTTTTATAGTCTATGCTTCTACTCAACAAATGACTACAGATTAAATTAAATTATAATGAAATTATAATTATATAAACACATTATTTTTACTCCACTAAATTTGAATTTAGGACTTTTGCTTGTAATGGCGTACCCTAACTGGTCAACCGCTATTAAGCAAATGGGCCCCAAGTACATTGCTTACATGCTTAGTTACATCCCAGCATTGGGGGAGATCAATACAAAGGTTGTAATAATAGAGGGGATACTAAATATTAACTGTTCAAATTAAAAGCACAAGCAGGTAATACAATAATGTTCTAGGCCATTTTATCCTGTTCTATGTAATTTATTATGGAATAATGCTACAACTATAATATTTACATAACAGTATGCATCTGTGAAAATAAGTACATTTGTAAAAATCTAGTCATATAAGACATCTTCATTCAATATTGCGCTTGAGTAATTGTTACACAATTTCTCATTTTCTTTATTGTCCCTGAGTGTTAACATGTAACCCTTCACTTCCACTGGCTACACCTAACTGCTAACTGCTATTCCAGATATTAAGTTCAAAATTTCATCTGCAAAACTTCCTCTGTTCTTATTAAAAGTGAATGCAATACAACATTTTGAAAGAGTAGAAATACAAAATTTATTTTCACAAATGACTGTACAAAAACAAAATGTAAGTAACAAGCAGACAAACAAAAATTTGGCATTGTACAAGAAAAATCCTACAGTTAAAGAGAGAAATCATTTATGAATGTATTATTATTGAATCTATTTAGAGTATAAAAAACTGGTTCACCATAAAAATAGCAATATTCCACCTCAACATGAAGCCGCTAGAACAAGACAGTCTGCTTTGTCTCCCACATTAAGTAACAGGGAGCAAATAACAATGCCTCTTCTGTAGCACATTCTGAGTGTTGATCCAGTTTAGAAATCTTTCTGAAGATCTGAAAGAAGAAAAGAAAATTGATTACATAAAATAACAGACTTGTTAAAATTCATTCTGCCTTAATTTCTTCTAGTAAGAATAAAACGTACCACTTTTTCTGAGAAGTTCACCTTTCCATGCACGAGCCATTCCATCCAGAAACTGATCAAAGTATTTCACATACTTTGCCAGGCTGGTTCTTTTGTAATCTGGGCAGAAAAGTAATCAGTGAGCTGAAACAGATCATTTAGAATAAATAAAAGTCCATGGGTTTTCACTGGTGGTTAGGGTATCTTTTTATTAGGGGTGTGACATGACGCAAGATTAAATGTGATGAGGTTAAAAGTGGTCTCTCGAGACTCACGCAATTTACATTTTTCACACGTTCTCACACCATACACTCATTTCACTCACGAAATTAAAAAACAAATGTATAACTGATAATGTCAACTTGCGGAGCTGATGCGACACAGACGTACGCCATGATAGTAATTAAGTTAGCTCTTGCGCTGTGAGTTGCAGCCACTTTGCGATAGAGTGGTGATGTAGCTGGTAGGCTTTTGCAATATGATCTAAAAACTGAGGGCTGACTGTGAGCTGTACTTTTTGGGTGCTGAAGTGAACATGTGTGTGGATTTATGAGGAAAAATAAAAACATTTCAGTGACGTGGATCTGGAAATTTTCACCAGAATGCATGAAATTGTTTAATCCTCAAAATTTTCATATATGTCAGCATTAGAGATATCATAAGAAATAGTGTTAAAATGTTGTCTCGATCTCATGAACCCAATATCATGTCTCGTTTCATGACACCGCTACTTGTTTTGTAAAAATAAGTCAGCCTTCTATTAATGACATTACGTATAATAAAACGGGAACAAGAATTCAGCGATTCCTATCCTTTTCAATTTTATTAAGAATAGGTAGAGGAGGCCTCACATATCTGCTCAGCACCTGCCACATATATAAATTTATATGTCATATTTCATGGTCGATGTACCACCATATTTTGAGACAGAAAAAAACTTGCCAGATTATCTTGCGTTGGCCTACTTATAATTTCCAAGACTTGGGTGTGATACAATAACCCTGAAATTCAGATTTTACCTCTGATCTTTCGTCTCTCCGCTGCATCCTTCTCATTTTCCTTCTCCTTGACGTCCTCTGACTTCTCTTCCTCGTCGGCTGTCCTGGGCCGATCCAGCTCCTCACAAATCAGACTAAAAAGTAAATAGTTAAAAAACCTTAACTCTGACCAGAATCAAACACTGCACACAACAGGGACATTAAAAATGATCGCTTACCTGATTGTGGGCACAGCAAAAGGATCAAAGGTATCTAATTCTTTGATGTCCATGGGAACAGAAATGCGCCCTGGCCAAAGTTCAAAAGAGAGAAGTCACACTGAAACTCTGTCAGTGGCGTAGTTTTCACCGCGCCATCATCATTACATCTCATTAGGTCTATGCTCACCTGTTTTGGGATGGACACTGAAGGGGCTCTTCAGCAAATGGTTCACACCTTTACTGACATTCACATCAAGACGTGGGTAACAATACTGCAGCATGATTTCTTTCTCAAAGTGTTGGCCCTTTTTGGCAGTGCCCTGTAGAAAGAATGATTATATCGTGTGTTTATCATAAGCCATCTTGCTGTAATGTTTTAAAAATCTATTAAAACATATGCCATGTTATGTAATGCGAGCAGAACTACGCACCTGCTTCCTAATGGCTTGTTCCTTAATCAGTCTCCAGCGGGTCTCGGGTTTCTTCTCATTCTGGAAGTCGTGCTGCAATTCTTTTCTTACATGTGAGCACAGCATTAAGGTCAAGACCAGGTAGTTTCACAGATGTTTCTGCATGGTGAAAACATATTTTTTACCTTTACAGAAAAATATATAATATTCTCATCTTTCAATCACATCTAAGACAAAGAAAATGTTGTTATCCATCAGCTAAAACCTTTACTGCATGTGTTTATGTAATGTGTTTTGTGAAAAGGATATCTTCAGGCATGAGTCCCAGCACTTTGTCTACAGATTCCTTGCGGCCTAGTATGTCCTGGTCCTGCAGTGCATAGCGGGGAAAGTATCGCTCCACCACTGTCAAAGACTCCCTGATGATTACAGGCACAGACTCTTAAACAGACATCAACAAAACAGTTACTGCTTCAAACTGACATTCACTGAGAAAACCATCTGATTCTTACCTGATGAATGGATGAATTGGATCTGTCAACACAACTTTTTTCAACGTCTCTTCACCGCCCTATAAAACAGCAGTGAATACAACATCACAATAAATAAAATTGTTCTTGTTGGTTTTCTACATACAAGTCATTAACAGAACAATAATGTACCCAAAAGAAGTCAAAGAGATTTTTTTAAATGTTATAGCCAGTCACTAATAAATAAATAATTATAATTAAATAATTTTTGCTTGAAAAATGACAAACGAATAATTATCATAATTGTCAATTAATTTTCTGTTGATTGACTATTAATGGACTAATTGTTGCAGCTCTACTTTAGTGACTTAACTTCATCTCATACTAAGCACTACACTCATGCCCAGTAATATCTGTTAAATATACAAAACTAATAAAGTTGACTAATAATAACAGTCTTGACTTAAGTTCGACTGATACTTGAAGTCTGATATCAATATAGACATTTGTCAGCTATGATATGATAATGAAATATCTGATATTAAACACATAACATAAACAAGGATCCCTGATATTTGGGTACTAAAGAGTTTTAAAACCTGTCAGTACTCTCTGATAGAGAAGTTCTGTTATGGAGACACAGTTTTAAAATGACCATTTGCTTTTTTTGCACTGTAATTTTGTGTTATTTATCA
Organism: Lepomis gibbosus; assembly: GCA_029875015.1. Lineage (NCBI taxonomy): Eukaryota > Metazoa > Chordata > Actinopteri > Centrarchiformes > Centrarchidae > Lepomis > Lepomis gibbosus. The sequence continues at coordinate 21,037 of JAPMOB010065731.1, read as the reverse complement.
TTTGTCACACACGCCGATACTAATTCTGGGATAAGACAGACAATTAATTGGTCAGGCACTAGTGTGTAGTCTGATTCACAGAAACCTTCTGCTAATATAAACATCTGTCCCAGTCGTCTACCAAAATCTAAAATACTGTTACCTTAACAAGGCTGAGGTATTCTGCAACTGCAGAGCGTGCTGCTACAGAAAGCTTCCTGGCAGCTTCATCACACACCCAGCAATGTACTCCTCTTCTGCCAGAATAAACCCACAGAAGGTGCTGGAAACCAAAGTCATCTAGAATATCACATAAAGCACAAAAAAAACGATTGACCATACTTGTGCTGAAAAAAATATTTTTTAAAAATAAATCAAGAACAACATCAGCAGATGCTTGACAAACAAACCTCTAAGAGCTCTGTCAAGGGTGCGAACGGCGATGGTCATCAGGGTCCAGCACTTGGAGCAAATGTCTGCAGCACTAAAATTAAAGTTTGTGTTATCTCAGTGAGGTTAGACTGTCAGGATATGCTGAATCACTAAATCAATTTACCTGCAACAACTTCTGACATCATCATAATCGGTCATATCAATATCAAACACCAGCTCCTTCTCCAGGGCCTGGAAGGTCCCTGACTTCACTGTGTTGTGTTGATTGGGCTGTGGGGAATAAAACAGATTACAGCTTCAAACTGACCCCATCCACTCATATCAGACTTTATCCATGTCTGCAGGGTGACACAAAGAAAACCCTGACAGCAAGAAAAAGTGGATTGATTCGGTCTCACCCTGTGACTGTATACTGCTCCAATGTCAATCTTGTAAGGGTTCATCTTCTGCATTTCCTTCTCCAGCTCGCTCTGTGTGCTGAACGACTGGTAGCGGACGTAGATGTCATCTTTGAGTGTGAAGGAGAACTCTCGATTCTGAAAGTAGTTCTTCTGCACTAATGTTGAAGAAATAACACATTAGTCACACGCATTAGTGTTGTCGGCTCTTTCACTTAAAGGAGCATGCCGGACACCATGTTGAATAAGACAGAACAAACAAGACTCCAGTTATTTAGCATGCTAACACTCGTTTTGGCTATCTTGCCTGGCCTGAATAAGTTAATCAGGATACTCACCTCCTCCATAGTTTAGCCAGCGGTAATACTGGGAGAAGGGGAACAGACGTCGGTAGTACAGCGGTAATAAATCCGGCAGACAAGCCGAGTCATAATCTGAGGATGGCATTGCCTGACAGTTTACTAACAGCTCCGGTACCGTTATAAAAGTATGTCAAATTGTCACCCAGACGGTGGCCTGCTACAAGGTGACAGTTCAGTGTGTTGTCTTACACCGAGAGCAGCGCGGGAAAACTCTGAAGAGAGGGAGCGAACCAATGAGACATGGTTGAGACAATGACGTCACCTAACGCGGAACTGTGTCCATGAACAAAATACAGTATATATTCCCCAAATTACCTTATCTGTTACATCAACTAGCACCAACTAGACGTAAAGTAACATAACTACGAGAGATTGCTGCGCGAAGGCGTTGCTTACGTTCTTTGACTCAACCTTGTAATATTCGTCCTAGCACTAGAGAGAAGGCGGAAGTGTCGCCGGGAGATGGGAGGGAGGATCATGGGAGGTGTAGTGTATTACTACAGTATATGTAACTTCAATCAGTGAAGTGGAAATTCATGAATAAATAAAAAGCTAAAACGCAAATAGATAAAATCATATAGTTTACGTGAAATGGAGATAGGGGTTTTCTTTTCTTAGATATTTAAAATAAATTCTCAATTAATTTGAGAAAAGATGAAAATTATATTTATGTGCATAAAAACGCATCACGGCATTATTATATATACATTACAATTCTTTGCTCTGCTTGAAATACCAAAATTTTTCATCAACATATTGAAAATCAGGAATTACATTTTTGGTGGTCATTGATCTTTATAGTCTCCTCCAAAGAATTTGGATGACAATGGGGGTGTAAAACAGGTGTTTCTGAGTTTCTTTCTTACACAATGTATATTCATTAGAGTTTAGTTTTTACTCTTTAGAGCTCAACTTTATAATTTTTTAATGTTTAATTTACAAACAATTATGGTATGTTCTCCATTTTACAAAGGAACAGGAGACATTTGCTATCTTACACTAAAAGGAAGAAAGGAAACATGGAGAACATTGTAATAGAGAATAAAAAGTGAAATACAAACATCCTGAACATAGAGACAAAGGGATTAATGTAATGATAATAACAAAAGAAATACATGAATGAAATACAGCTAAGGAGAATGACTATAATATAAACTTTATTACAATAATAAAATTTAGTGAAAACATTTCCATATATCTTTTAAACTCATAGATCAGCTGTGAATTTGGGGAAAATCCTTAGGGGACTCTAGCTTTATGTTGTAAATGAGTTCCCGAAATCTTACAGTACTTTTCCTGCTAAAGAGATGCAGCACAAATATAAATGTTTGAGAGAAGTATCCTCTGCTCACTCCAGCAACAAAAATATTACTGAATCCTGTTAACTGTTTGATTTAATGGCTCTGTTTAGATTGTAATTTCTTTTGCACACCTTTAGAGGGCAGTACCGTCACATGAGAAAATTGACAGGGTTGCCTCAGGAAACCTGATGGTAATTGTCATTATTGTAGTTAAATTGTAACCTAATCTTCATTTCGTTAGGCTACAGTATGAAAATGAAAACAGCCAAATTAAAAGTAAAAATCTCACATAAGGTCAACAGCACACACAGATGCACTCAGGAAAGAGGTGAAAAACAAAAAGGACACTTCCCTGGTCAGATGGCCTGGGATGCAGGGTCCTTTTTGGCTAAATTGGTCTAATTTATGCCATCTCCTCTTCAGTCAGATACAGTTTTAGGTACATGCAATTTGCAAAGACAACCTTTGGTTTGACATTTGAAAAGGGCGCTTTTGCTTTTAAGACAAAAAGGGACAGGGGAGGTACCCCCTTTTTGTCCTACCCACTAGTCTGAATGGTTCACACCGTCTACTGGAAACTTTGACTGAAATGTGGTTTTACTGTTGTATTTCCATCCGGGGTCTCAAAAGGCACCTGACTGAATTGGCGCTGTTCACATAAAAAGTGGGGGCTGTACTTCTGACATAGAAAATGAGGCACTGTGGCTTTACATTAATTAAGACTCTATAATTTTATTCATTCTGTCTCCTCTCCTGACTTGTCCATTGTTGTCATTAGAAGCTTTCTCTCTAATTTATTTCCATGCATCTGTCATTCCGTCTTCTATTCACACAAAATGGAAATTTGACAGAATGTAAATGTCAAGACATTTAATCTTTTTTAAATTCAGTGACACAGCCATCACATGTATTAAATCAAAAGTCATCCTCCCTCACTGAGAACCTTAACATACAGCATGTGCAATGTAGGTTTGAAGCTTTTAAGACACACAATATATTGCTCTTAGCAACTCATTTAATCCATTTAGTTGTTTCACAACTAACAGGTGGATGCTGGGAGTGAGCACTGCCATCCACCACTGCAATTACCCAGCTGTTAGCATAATATGCTACATGGCATAAAATCTGTGTGCACTAGATTAATGGTAATGAACTAGTTTCTCCTTTGCAGCATCACTGAACTGTGCCTTTGCAGCATCACTGAACTGTACCACGTTTAAGAGCAATTAATTGACAAGCAATTCCAATACATTTCCACTTGATGATTGCACTTGTATTTATGGTAATATTCTTTAATCATACCCTGATTTACATAATGTAAAAGCTCTCAACTGCATCTTACTTGAATTATGTAAATTATCTTGCTGCAAGCCATAGGGATGTGATGTTTTTTTTAGGGGGGGCAGTCTTAGAAATAATTTGAAATGGACTTGGGATTGAAATTTTGGTGAAAATTTATGCACATTAATACTCATAACCTAAAGCATTACTTGCCATTTCTAAACTGTTTGCTTTTCCTCCATGATGCATGTAGATATGTAACCAGACATCACACACTAGTATAGCAGATATGTGTGTATCATCAGTGTGTATGATAAATCTAGGTCAGACAGTTGCCAGGTGCACATGGAGCATGTTAGCCAGCACTATAGGTCATCATGTTAGCTGTACACAAGGAGTCATAGTTTCAGGATGATGTAAAAGTCAAAGCATTTTCAGATGACCAAAGTGTGCCACCTGTCACCTTCCATCAGGAATACAGTGGTGACACATAGGATAGTAGAAATCCTCTGCAGAGATGCTGATCGCGTGATTCAAAAGGCCCAAGACATGTTAACCTTTCCATTCTTTTTCAGTCCCATCATCAGGAACATCCAGACAGTTTCCTTTAAGGAATAGTTAGATATTTTGCAAGATTTGCTGTCTGACTATTTTACATACTGTTTGTGACACACATAGAGAAACAGTAAGACCATTAAAAGGGAGAAAGGGAGCATGAGGAAGTGAAGCACATGGTGCAGGTAGGTGGGTGTAAGTATTTGCATGTTATTAGTGTATGGTGTACATGGGTGTGAGGAGAGGAAACACAGCACGAAGATAGAAATCTCATTGAAGCAAGACAGAGAAGGTTACCATTAACTTGTTTCTCTCTGCAACAGGCAGCAGGTGCAATCAATGTCCCGGGTGAGAGCTTCATGCTACACATTAATGGCATCAAAGAGATGTCTGTCACAGTAGAGCAGTTGTTTATATATAGTGTATGCTCTGGACAAATAGCCACGCTCTGCTTAATCTGCAAATGGTTATAAACATATGTACACACAAAGTCACTCATATGTTTCATTTAAAAATAATCATCATGCGTTTTCCCCACAGTTGGTTGGAAGGATATACACACACACCAACAAAGATATTGAAAAGACATTAGACAACTTTTAGAGCAAAGTCTGATGAGCTGGATTTCTGTCCTCCTCTGAACCATCTCATATACTCTGTCATTTCATCATATGACCTAAAATCACTAAAGCTGGAGAATGACATGACCTTTCAACTGAGATACTACAAGCACAGACAACCAATTGTACTATTGACAGTCAAGACAGATAACATGAGGTACTTTCTGATAACGTCTGGCCATGTGACTATATACACTATATGCACACATCTGAGCAGATAATGCTCACATAAGAAACAACAATGCTCTTAACATTTACATTAACCAGATTCTCCAGTGAGGTTGTAGAAATATATCTTTGAGTATTTGTTTCTGTTGCAGCTGTGAACAAAATGAGATTAGGGCCCATAGCCAAAGACACATTAGGTTTTCGTTTCCATGAGAGCATAAAAATTCCCTTTAACTTCTGCATTGACACAGTCAACAGGTCCTTACTGATATTTCAGTCTGGTGGGCAGACCGACATCCCAGAGCCATAAGAGATTTGAAATAAGTATTAAGAGCCTTTACTTAAGTAAAATGATTTAGACAATACAAAAATACTCTGTTACAAGTAAAAGTCCTGCATTGAAAAATGTTACTTCAGTCAAAGTATGTAAGTATAATCAGGAAATTGTACTTAAAGTATTAAAAGTAAACGTACTCAAATGCACAAAAAATGTCCCCCATTTGATTCATTACAGTATGATTATTATGATTATTACTCATGCATCAATGTGTAAGTAACATTTTACTGTTGTAGTAGAAGAGGTGGAGCTAATTTTAACTATTTGGATTTTTTTTATTATTATAGATTAACCTGCTGGTTATATTAAGCCTTATCAATAGATTGATTTGTAAAACTTAAACTTATTGAAAAAAGGGATCTCAATTTCTGAGAACCTGAAGTGACACCTTCACAATGCTTAAAAAACAGTCCAAACCCAAAAGATATTCTTTTAAATGATATGATAATAATCATTAGAAGGTCAAAGGTCAAATGTGAGTTGCTTTGGATGAAAGCGTCTGCCAAATTAGTATATGTAAATGTAAGTGTAGAAGGTAAAGGCATCAAATCCTTATATTTGAGAAGCTGGAACCATGAAATGAAATTTATTATGAAATGAATATCATCAAAAAAAAGTTGCCAATTAATCCTCTGTCAACTGATTAAATTTTCTGCTTTTCAGCTTGTATGGGCTATACTGTTGGGTAGTTTAACTTATAGTAAAACATCATATTTTTAAAGCTCTGCAGTATTTCCCTCTGAAATGAAGCAAAGTAGAAGTATAAAGTAGCATAGAATGGAAATACTATTATAAGTAAGCTTAAAATACAGTAAGTACAGTTCTTGAGTATATGTATTTGTTGCATTCCACCACTGCTAAAATACAGGCTATTGCCCATCAGTTCACCATCCACCATTACCTACCACCAAATATCAGGATGAGACCTCGTGCACTGCCCTCCTCCTCCAGCTCGCGCACTGCGCAGCTCTCATTGGTTGGCGCGACAATATAAAGTTCCGCAGTGATTTTCTTCATCGACTGCTGCGCTGCTTCACTCATTGACAGACTGACTGAGCACGAAGACGAACACATACGGTCACCGAGAGGATTTACGAAACTTCATCGATACTATTTCTACTCTTATTTCTTTTTTTAATCCTCTACTCTTTAAATCTTCACCATGAAGGAAAGGAGACTTACGCAGCCGTTTGTAGCGAGGTGTAAACTCGTGTTGGTCGGGGACGTCCAATGCGGTAAAACAGCGATGTTACAAGTCTTGGCCAAGGACTGCTATCCAGAGGTACCAGCATTTCTGTACAACGTTATAACGTCTACAGCCATGATTCTAATGTATTCTGAAAGGGGGGGGGGTAAATTTAAATTACAGCTCATGTTTGTGCAATTCAGTTTTCCACTCGAGGGAGAATAAATATGACTTTAATTCTCCCATAAGGACAAAAAGACCAGACAGTGTGTTGGTTATTTTAGTAATTTAGACAGAGTCTATTACATCAAATCATTTCCTTCCAGTTTGGGAATAATACTAGTCGAGCACTGTATGTTAAGATGTTTGAGCTCTGCTAAACCTAATTGATTATAAAGAAAACTCAATTACTGCTCATTTTTACTAATTAATTGTATTAGGAAAAATACAATGCTTGTGCTTGTCTTTCATTTTTTATAATAATATTTTAATAGGTCTACTTGTTGGTCAGACTTGAAGTCCATTGCTGGTAACATTTGATGGACATTTGTTCTTGTTTTGTATGATGCTCCCTAACCCTTTCCTTTATTGTCCATTTCTAGACTTACGTGCCCACTGTGTTTGAGAACTACACTGCCTGTCTGGAGCTTGAAGATCAGCGTGTTGAGCTCAGCCTTTGGGACACATCAGGTGAGGATGCTTTTTCTTTCTTTTCTTTTTTTGCCCTCAGTTTAACAAAACTGACTATTACTCAGAGGACAAGGCTGTGACCTCCCCTCCCTTTTAACTTTGACTTACTGAAATCCTCCCAAGGCTTTCACGGTCCATGTTTGTGCTTAAGCAATGAGTAAAGTAGTTTCAGTCCTGTAGTCATGGGGTGATCTGTGGAACTTGTTTACGCTCCCAACAACACAGACAGACTGGAGTCGGGTAAGAACTGTAAATGAAGCTCCATTTTTTTCATTGTTGTTCAAATAGTGTTGTTGCTGTTTACCCAGACATCACTATCTGACTATCTTCTTTTGACTTTTCACAAGTGTGAAATCAATAATCGACAGGCCTGGGCAACTAGTCTGTCTGGACAACCAGGTCCCCAAAACCACAGTTCTGCATGGAAAGTCAAATCCTAAAGTTTAAAAAAGACCCCACAATCAAAGGCAAACAGTGACCCCGGTTTGAGAAACTTAACCAAGCTATTACCAGGAATTTAAAATCCCTAATGCTACCAAGTTTGGTGTGATTCTAAACTTTAGTGTCATCTGTACAATTTTGAAAATACAACTTTTACTACAGTATTAATGGAGCTTTGAGCTGTCAATATTATTGTTAGTTCAACTAGGACTGCAACTAATAATTATTTTCATTATCGATCGTTCTACCAGGATTTTTTTTGAATCATCGATTAATCATTTTGTCCATAAAATGTCAGAAAGTTGTGAAAAATGCAGATTATGTTTTTCTAAAGCCTAAACGCATCTTATAACACACCGCACTTGCTAATGCTAGGTGCCCCTGGTAATACTTTTGGATGTTCAAGCCCCTGGTACTCTGCAGGAGAACCAGGGAGAAGAGGGGACCAACAGTATCAACCAAAACTTTTTAAAGATAGCCTATTTATTGAATGGGTAACTCTCCCAGATGTAGGTCTAATGGTCATGTAATGCCTCTGACCTCCGACCTGTTGACAAAGTCAAGTTAACAAAGATCAGAAAATACATTTTATATCCAGTAACGGTTGTTTTAATACCTTACAAACAATTTTTATAACAAAGGTTAAAACAAAAGTAGGGGAATAATTTGGGACTCCCAAAATGAGAGACATTTTTCACTCACTTTTATCATAAATACAAGCTAGAGCTGCAACGATTAGTTGATTAATCAATTAGTTGATAAACAGAAAAATGTGGTTTTGGTTCCAGCTCTTTAAACAAGAGGATTTGATGCTTTTCTCTATTTAATTTAAACTGACTATCTTTGGGTTTGGACTGATGGGTGAACAAAACAAGACATTTAAAGATGCTACCATGGCCTCTGGGGAAACTGAAGATGGACATGTTCCACAATTTTCAAACAATTAATTGATTCATTGAGAAATAAACATCAATTTATTCTAAAAGATAATCTCTCTAATATATAAAGTTCAGAGAACCATTAATGTAATTCCTCTTGGTTTTGGATCCAAAATATCTGAAATGTTGGAGGCCATTTTAAGAGGATGTTATGATAATGTCTTGTGGCCCGTGGGGCTACTGACATAATTACCATAAACCTATAGAAAAAGTATGTAAATAGGATCAATAAGAAAAAGCCACCCGCTCCAGTATAGATTCATTACATAACAACATTGGCTGAGGCATTGTGTTCAGAGGAAGTTGAGCAGTGCCAGTTGGCCTGAAGAGGGGTTGTTTCACAGGGGAGAGGGGGATGCCTCGTCCATGCAGGGGGTGGAAGTCTCTGAGAGTGTGGGCAAGAGTGTGTGTGTGTGTGTGCGTATGTCCTGTCTTACTATGTGTGCAACTGTGTGTATGGCGTACAGTCGCTGTGAACAGAAGGCACAAGCGAGGGATACTGAGAGAAAAGATATGCATGACCTCCTCACTGCCTTATGGTGTGTGCTGCCTAAAAAAAAAGAAGGTCTTATGTAACTAAAACCAGCTCTGAACTAATGTAGGTTTGTGTGTTTATCTCCCACGGAGTAAAAACTTTCTGGACAGTCACCCTTTCCAGAGGAAACATTGCATAAGAACTTTTTACATTTGCAACACACACAAACAGATAAATCCTGTCACTCATTATGTTTCTTTTCATTCTTATTTTTATATAAAACAATGTGGGCTGCAGCTAAAGATTATTTTTTATTATTGATTGCTTTGCAAATGTTCTTATTGCTTGTAAGAGAGTTTCTTGAAGCAGAGCTGGCATCTTTAAATGTCTTGTTTTGTCTTTCCAACAGCCCGAAACACAAAGATATTCATTTTAAAATCACACAAGATAAAGAATAGAAGGGAATATTTACAATTTAGAAGCTCAAACTAGTGAATGAATTTTAAAATGATCAATCGTTTATTAAAATGTATTTCCCAGTGATCGAATAATCGATCGTTTCAGCTGTAATAACGTTGCTCCAGGTGTCTTACTCTGAGACGACATACAAAGCAGAGGTTTCACCTCACTTCTATGTACCACAAGGTTTCTTACAATAAAAAAATAAAATTCCAATTCATGTTGCATCATTTAATAAGACATACACAGTGTTATCTTGTGTTTTGGAGGAAGAGTCCTTCCATTCGCTTTCTTTCTTTCTTTGTGAGCAGAGAGGTCAGTTTCAATGCCTCAACAAATGTTTGCTCAACTGGAAGGGTTTATGTGTATATGTATGTGCGTGTTTGTTTGTCCAGGCAGGGGGCTGCTAATGTGTGGGAGGTGGTGGGTGCTAGAAGTTGTGTCCTCTTTAGATCTCTCTGCCTTCTCTTTCTCAAGCCTTACATCACCCTGAATAGTTATGTGAGGGGCACTTTGATTCCCACTAAAAAAATGTTATTGATAGATAGTTATATATGTTGTCCTACTTTGCAGATTTAAGTCGAAGATGCAGGCAGACTGAGTAAACCAGAAGGGCCTTGCATGGCGGTGCTTTTTGTCAGGAGACTGTCAAATTCATCAACATAACACAATTGTTCCGGTAGAAGCTTATTAAAAGTATCAATTCCTGATATAATTATACCCTCTTATATTTGGAAGTAAATCATGGTGCACGTTTGGCCCCTGAGGACAGCAGTAGGAAATTAAATCTTGGTGTTGCTGTGGGGGGGAGTGATTAGCTGGCAGAGGGAAGACAATAGAGAGCGGACATCCTGTCTGTTTTTAGCACAGGAGCCTTCCTGAGGGTTAAAAAAACATACAGCTGTGCTGTTTATGGAAATATAAGGAAAATATGTTTCCTTCACACCATAATTCATATTCTCATAACCAAGGTGTTGTATTTATGAGACAACAAGCAGACTGTCTGAGTGAGGTGATGAATAATGTATGTTATCATTTTGAAGTTTGGTTTCTTAGTGGCTCAGCAGAGTAAGTGGTTGAAAATGTTGGAATGGAAAATTAATAAGGGCAATAGCTGATGGCATTAGGTGGCGCAACAGTAAAGATGTAACTTTAAATGACTGAAATTCCATGCTCATTGCACTGTTTTACTTCACATTTTGTACAAGTCATCCTTGCACAATTCTGGAATATTCTCCAACATAATTTGCATATTGACCAGAAATCATGACTATAATCAGCCAATCAGGTTTCAGCACATATTGACTGGGCAGTTGACAAGCAATCAGCGGAGACTCAATAATAGAAATAGTCTGAAGATACAGCTTCTAACCTACCATAAAATGGCAGATTTAGTTAACTCTGGATAGAGCCAGGCTTGCTCTTTCCTCTTGTTTCCAGTCTTTGTGCTAAGCTAAGCTAACCAGCTAATCCCCTCATTTAACGCAAATGATCGTGTTTCCCAAAATTTCAAATCTTAGCTTTAGAACAATACTTTTCAGTGATCTATCTTTTGGGATGTTTGTTGATACAGACAGAGACTTATTTTAACAGACGTAGATTAAAATTTCCTTATTTTGCTCAGACATTATTAAGGCCCCATGAAATCCATTTTATTTTTTCCCAAATTACGTGTTTTCCATTTTAATTTGTCTAAATTCTGTGTTTTACAATTTAAGCACATTCTGTCTTAAAGATCAGAAAGAGTATGTAAACATGTGGTGGATGACTCCGCCCAGTACAGCCACAAAGTCTTATGAGCCCGTCTTTCATCTGCCTATGCGTTTTGTACTTTTGAGAGTTTGTTGAAGGGATGAGCTCTTGCTAGCATTCTGACTTCGATATGACGGCATGTGTGGGTCCGCCATCAGTGAAACTCCGACACAGAGAGCAGAGTAGAGAAGCTGTGTGCTTATAAGTGATACATAAATAAATAATAATAAATTTTCTGTTTGTTTGGTTTGACAGCTGATTCCATTTTTATTATCAAATTCCACTATTACGTCCACGTTTACCGCATTGCAGAAATCATCATGATACTGAACATGCAAATCAAACGAAGATTTTCAAATAATGGAAAGAGTATTCTGTGGTGATAATTTAGCTTCACAGGACATCTGGTGTTTTTGTACTCAAATAAAAGTTTTGTTAAGTTTGCTATTGACTAATATTGGAAAGATGGGTGCAGAGTTGCACTGCCTGTGACTCACTGAGTTAGTTTACTTTACTGGAAGAATTCCTCTATGTGGGAAGGCATCAAGCTTAGTGAAATTATTTGCTCTCTTATCAGTTTGGCAGAGGTGTATGTGACTGTGTTTGTAATGTGTGAAAGTGAGGAGGATGATTGTGATGGAACATTTTAATAGTGTCAGCTGGATTCACACTGTAGAGAGAGATCCTTTGTTTCTGTTTGCTGACAAGAAGAAAACTTTACTTAAGGTTCTCTTTCTCAGAGTTGATGGTTTAAGCCACATGACCACCTTCCTAAACCCAAAGGTAATAAAGTTTTATGCTGTTGTGTATATAAGACATTCCTGTGTGTGTGTCCACTCCTGACTTTACTCTGTCTCCTCAGGTTCTCCATACTACGACAACGTCAGACCCCTCTGCTACAGCGACTCAGATGCCGTGCTCTTATGCTTTGACATCAGCCGACCAGACACAGTAGACAGTGCGCTGAAGAAGGTATTAATATTATTAACTGCTGTAATGCAAACATGACAGGCTGACAACACCACAATATTGAAACTTCATTTTTCAGCCTCTTTGATCAATAATCTGCCGTCCCCCATGTTCACATTTTATGATTTGCCACACATGACACCTGTTTCTCTTCTCCTTGCAGTGGAAAGCAGAGATCCAAGATTTCTGTCCCAGCACACGGATCCTACTAATAGGCTGCAAGACAGACCTGCGCACAGATGTATGCACGCGCATGGAGCTGTCCAATCAGAAACAGACTCCCATCGCCCATGAACAGGTTTATTCCATGACTACTGTTTTGTTCCTCTGTGTGTCTATTTAGGTTTCTGTCTCCTGTCTAGACTGGGTATTCATAGAAATCTTCCTTTGTTTTAATCTACTTTAGCTTATACTCAGTTTTACATGCTTTTTTCCACCTTCACATTGTAGGGTTCGTCCTTGGCCAAGCAGCTTGGAGCAGAGGCGTACCTGGAGTGCTCAGCGTTCACATCAGAGAAGAGCATCCACAGTGTTTTCCGTACTGCGGCTCTGGCCTGCATGAACAAACTCCAGCCTGCCACTAAACCCAGCCCTGTCCGCCGTCTCTCCAAGAGGCTCCTACACTTGCCCAGCAAGACAGAGCTCCTCTCCTCCACCTTCAGCAAGGACAGGTCCAAGAGCTGCTCTATCATGTGAATCCTGTATACAAGGGGACCAGCAGACCTCAGATGGTTCAGCAGGGGTCCAGGGTGTGCAAGGGAAAGAGAGCAATGGTGTGGATTTCTACAAAGCGTCTCTCTCTCCTTTGCAGCACCCCTCCAATCTCCTTGTCAACCACTGAAAAAATAGGTCCCTACACTCTCTATATTCAACTCTGACACTGAACTTTTGATCATGATTTGTCACCAGCACACAGTGCAGAGACGGAGTGAAAAAATGTTTGACGTTACACTATTTCTGATCATTTAAATACACCTGTACAAAGTGAGCATAACAGGCACTGTTAGATTCCTCACATAAAGGTTGCTGTGAGGAATTCAGCTTAAATAAGGTCAGTGCCTCCTCTTTTCTACTGGGAAAGTGGTTGTAAACACTGCATTTGACTGCATTACCCTGATGAGAATTTGAAATTCTGATAGTGGCGCCCTTTCCCATCCATCTCTTTATCTGAAAGCGTCTTTAAGGTCACGATACAGGCTGAATGAAAATGAAATGTAAAATCTGACAGTGACAGGAACTGGTATCTACAGAAATGCAGCAGCCCCTTCAAGAAATTATTCACCTGCCGACCCCATCACAGTATTTAATTTGGATATTAAAGCTGACTGTGGAGAAAAGAGGGGAGAGAAGGGAGGAATTTGGCAAGCAAGAGTGTTCATTTGCAAAGGCAGTGGGAGGACGAACTGAGAGCAACATCTGAAGGAGCAGCAATGTGACTCAGCACTCACATGAGCCACAGTCCAGGGTGGAACGTGTGACAAAAACAAACACAAAAGCCTTGGCCATGTGAAGACTGTCTGAGCATGTTACTGTCAGAGCCCCTTTCACCACCCATCACCACAGCAGTCTTCATTGTTCAGTGTCATTAACCATACAGCTGATGTAACATTAATGATGCATCATCTCACTGTTCCCTGCCACTTTAAGAGCTGCTTAATGGAAACTAGTTTTTGATACATGTTCCAGCTTCCTTGGTCTTTAAAAAAGTAAAACAAAAAATGTCAGCCAAACTAGATGGATTTACTTTAATGTACTTAAAGGAGTCTTAAAAATCCTATTTGTTTTTGAATCCTCTGCCTCACAGGCTACATCCACACTACTGCGTTTTTGTTTTAAAACGCTGACCTTTTGCTATGTTTGCGCCTCCCATTCAGCCTAAAACAGTGAAGACCTAAAACGTAGAAGTCGGAAAACGCTACTGACACCGTTTTCCTTTTGAAACTCTAGGGTAGCGCATTCGCGCTGACAGACGAAAACGTGACGCAGACACTCACATTTGGCTTTCTGAATGGTCTTTATAAGTCAGGCAGAGCAAAAACACAATCTATTGTGTAGTTCTTCATCTGTAGTAGTGCTGTCTTCTTTTGCTAAATCTTCTGCAACTACAAAGTAGAAAATTGGCTTTATGTTTACATTGGCATGCGCATCCCCAGGGTACGTGAATGGTCACTAGATGTGCATTTTCAGTTTTAATATAGACAGAGATCAATTCTAAAACCCTGGTGTGGAAGGAGATCATTTTTGCTTTAAAACCTTGTTTTTACACACAAACGCAGTAGTGTGGATGTAGCCAAAGTGTTGTGTAATTACTCTCACTTGAGAAGAGGGAGACAAAAGGTCTGTACTACAGGTTTTAAAGAGACATAGTCCTCAACTTCGAACTTTGGACTGTGAACATGTTATGTGTGCCTGCTCACCATGCTTTCAACAAGCTCCAGGTTGAGCTGAATTTTTGTGCCCAGCTGCTGCCATTTCCAGTCTGGCCAGCTGCATTGATACACCCTTAGAAGGTTGAATTGAATCACGCAAACAGGCTGGTCCTGTCTGGGGATTTTGTTTTCCTTTGTCTTTTTATGCTTTAAAAAATTCGATTTTTAATTTTCAGCTTCCTTAAAAAAATTCTTGACATTTTTGGGGGATGTTTCTACTTGCTTGTGGCCGTTTTTGGTAGGTTTTTTGTAGCTGTTGATGTTATTGAATTTACTTGAGTCTGACATTAGCTGCTGTTGACAGCTGAGCTAATGGAGGATTTGATGATTGTGGGTTCTGCACCGAGAAGCCCGGAGTCCTCTGGATGTGCAGAACACTGGAATTGCACGTTCTCCCTAGCAACAGTCTGAGCAGGGGGCAGACCTGAGCTGGGATCCTTCCTCATGGAGAGAGGGGAGGGACAGCTCTCTGAGAGGGCACCTCACCTTTTTTTATTTGTAGCATTAGACAGAAGCCACTGCGATGGTGACGGACGGCTGGACGTTTCAGGTAGCAGCGACCTTGTCATGATCTCTACCTGGTTTTAAAGACCCCACACTGGTAACTGCCACAAGTGTTGGAAACGACAGCATGCCATCTAAAACACGTCTCTGTTGCTCTGCTTCAGTCATTATTTCACTTCTCTTCCTGCCTGGTGCATTGTGCTTTCCGATACAAGCTCCATTTGGTGTCAATAGACAGCCGTCATTTCACAGTTTCTCTCTTGCTTGTTTTTTGACAGACTTGTTTTGTTGTACATAGCTTTCCCAATAAAACTGTTTATTTGATATCCCCAAAAAGAATGTTACTGAAGCAAAACAAAATGTTTATGTCCAGTTGCTTGTTATGGCTTAAGTTATTGACTGAATTCTGTATTTGTTATTGTCATATGCTATTTTCTTTAAGTCTTTATTTAAATAAATATGTCTGAAGTTAATTTACAAGTCAGTGTTTACTTCTGTGTTAAACCCGTGCTACAGGTAGGCGTAGAGCCACTGCAGAGAGGAGCGGGACTGAAAATGTTTGAAAACCACTGCATTAAAATGAGACCTTAGACCTTTGATAGATATATTGATTACTTATTATGAAGAAATATAACATATAACACTAAAGGAACTGTGGAAAAACAGTATAAATTGTGCATATTAGATGCTACTTACTTTAACACAATATAAATAATAACCTGGGAGAACAGTTTCCTCTATACTCTTCATGTCCCTTTAAGTTAGTCTATTCACATCTTGCACACAGCGCTTTGCCACTGTATCAAATAATAAAAATATATTTGGGAAATTAAATCAAATTCAAGGCTCCCTGAGATAAGGAAAGGCTGATAGCTTGGCAGCACATTGTCTATTTAGTCTTAAGAGTGAATGAGGTCTCAGGTCAGGGGCACAGTAGTTACACGATACAGATAACATATTTGTTTCACTGTATGTCTTAAAGAAAGGCCAACTGATTTAACCTACAGTATAATTCCTGGTGGTTATTAACGGTACCTCTCCAAAATAATATAAATTGCACCAGCTTTAGCTCAGTTTTAAAATCAAACACAGTCAAGCTTGTACAGATTTCTGAACATCAAACTGAACTTTTCTGTTCAGTCTCTGAAGATTGTGTGGCCTATGAAACTAAAAAATATGATGATTTCAGCTTCACAGTATAGTGTCAAAACAAGCCTGTGGATGTTATAGCACTGAAGCATGAACACAGCCTTTAGGGGATCAACCCTTCCCCCAACAAACCAACACATGCGTCCAATGTCACATACATCATGCTACATACAGCATTAGTTTTGAAAACTTGCCACCATTTTATTGAAAAGGGGGTTTTGTTGTTGGATACAATGTTGTCCTACTTGAGCAGACCATGATTAGCTACTTGTGAATCCTTCACTAAGTTTGTGTGTAAAGTCCTTCTTACAGTCTTTAACCTGTAGTCAAACTAGTGCTTTACTAAACTGTGTCACACCTTCAGTTATAAAACAGGAAGTCACTGTAGCATCACAAGCTAGCTCCAAAAATAACATTTTTAGAAGGGAAAGTTTTATATGAATTATATATGAACTGCCTATCAATAGGGGTGACTTTTCTCTATTGATAATACAAGTAAAAGTAAAAGTAATTCCCAGTTATTATTATTAAACAGCATATTGGCCGTGTGTTAGAAAGTGTTCACCATATTTCACTTATCTTATTCGTCAATCTAAAAGAGCAACTTAACATTAGCCAAGCAGCAAGCTAATGTTAGTTCTTTCACAGTATGCAACAGTTACACCTGGGTTATCGGGTGTAAATATTTAACATTAACAACTAATCTAGTAAAACTAATTTAGTAATATTAATCTCCATTTAGTTAACAATCCAATATTTATTTATATAGCACATTTTAAAAAGCAGGTATACAAAGTGCTGCACAATAAAACATAAAACATATTAAAACACAGAATGCATAAAAACATAGACAACACACAAACAGATGGTTCATAAACAATAGAAAGGCAAAAACAGAACACCACAGAGCTCTCATGCTGGGTTAAAAGCATAGACTGGACATAAAAAAGTGAGTTTCAGACAGGATTTAAAAGCCATTTTGATACTTGCATAATCACTAGGCTAATTTGAACTTGGTGCAACCAACTCAAGCAAAGTAACACATGATGCTAATATCTTAAAGACTTAATAATGTAATGCAATGGGTAAAGGGCTCACTTAGATTGAGGCCAAAACCGATTCAGTCGAGTAATTTCAGGGTCTGACCAAAATACACTAACAAGAATATTAAAACCTGGGCATTTACTCTTTACTGTTGTCTTTGCCATTTCCTTTTCTCTTTATTTTTCTTGTGTAACCAATTGTCCTCCTTGACCTCCATTACTATGTTTGCTTAGTCTTTAACTTAACTGATATTGGCTCTTATCAGGTTCGCAATGGCTACGTCCTGCAATCACACTAACGATACAACACGGATGAAGTAGCTGAATGTTTGCCATTCCTGAACTATCACACACAGGACACACAAGTCACTCACGACCTCCTTATCCATTACCTTTGTACAGTAGACGACAAGGGAATTGTGAGAATATACTCTGCATCACCAGTCTCAGACAAGCTTTATCTCTTGTCTGCTCCAACATTGATTTTCTACAGCTGGAATTGGACTAGCGGCTTGATCGTCTTGTGGATAAACAAGGCTGCCAGCCTGTCTGTCTACGATGCTGCTCTGTCTTATCCTTTTCCACAGTCTCCCGGTCTCTCTCAAACAGATACATACACACATTTATCAAAAAAAATTGGCCCATGTACATTACATGTCTCTGTAAATCAGATAAACTTCTGGCAAAGGCATATTAAGCCTGTCATCCATGGCAGGTTGCTCCAAGGCATGATTATACTGCATGACCACAGTGGATGTGGGACTCTGGTCCTTTGACAAAGACTGCACCTTTTCGGATGAAGCTATTTAGCTGTGTGTGCTGTGTTGCTGCAGACTGTGTTAGTGATAGTTCAAAATAACACGTATTGGCTTCATCATGTCTGTATGGTAATTATTATGTTACAGCCAGCAACTGGTTGCTTAGCTTTAACAAACATTATTGGTGGGGAACAGAGCCAGGCCAGCTATTTTCCCATGTTTCCAGTCTGCAGCTAAGCTAACCAGCTACTGGCTGTAATTACCGTTACCATACAGAAATTAGAATAGAAACCTATCTATCTTCTCATAGCTTTCTGTGAAAAAGTGAACACGTATTTTCCAAAATATCGAACATGTCCCTTAAAGCTTTTTTGGCATATGTTTGGGTCTCATGTGTTAGATAGGAATGGCACTATTATGTTTGTATGGTAACTGTGACACTAGATCCAGAACGAGGTTAGCTTAACTTAATATAAAGACTGGTAACAGGAGAAAACAACTTTTTCTAAATCACAACAAAATCCACCTACCAGCACTTATAAAGCTCACAAATTAACAAATGTTATCTTATTTAATTAAGCTGTACAAAAACAAAGTGTAAAAATATATGAAATAATATGAGAGTAGAATCAATCTTCTCATTTGTATTTCCTAAAATATCAAATTATTCCTTTTATCAAATTCACAGCACTGCCCTCTTTACATTGGCTCAGAAATGGGAAGCTGCTTGCTCCATTACCAGGGATGATAGATACATTGTTTTTATTTTGGATAATTTTGTGATTAGATTGTTATTTAGTTGTTAATGTATAGTTTTTACTTGCATGTGGCAAATTTAAAAGAATCAGGAGGCTGCACAACTGATTTATTGATAAAATTACCTTCATGTCCAGGACAAAATTGCTTAAAAATAGATTTGTACCAGACAACAATGCCACATGTATGACACTGACAAATGCTATGTAAACTAATGAGCAGGTCAGCAGCAAGTGACATGTACAATCTAGACATTTGTCCCTTCCTTCCTGTATGGATCGGTGCCTGCAGCAGAGATGGTGAGACTGTTGAGGACGAGGATCAGGAACCACAGGGAGGATGATTTAGGGGAAGAGTGCTGCCATCTGAAACCCTCCCAGGGGAGTCAGAGAAAATGGTTGCGGTGCACCATGGCTCATTATCACATAAGCACATCATCTATCAGACATGGCAGTGCAGACACACATAAAAACACACACATAATGCAGCCTCACACACATTCACACAATCAACCTATCAAACCTCTCCAGCACGGCAGCGCAGAGAAGGAAGCAAAGGGCTGATGAGGGGATGGGGGTTTGCAAAGCTATGCTGCCTGGTTACTGATGAGCTATCTGTGGACTGACATATAGGTTACATTCCCTTGTGCCAGGGCACACCGAACCCACACACACACACACACACACATACACACACATCCACTGTAACAGTAAGCTGCGCCACAACTCTCTGACAGTATCATAACTCCTGTGGCTGGATGGAAAATGGGGTTGTATGTCAAAGGCTCAGCTGGCTGAAGAGTGACATTCTCCAGTGTACCATATAGGCATCTGCCTCTCTGTGGCTCAGCCCAACAGACACGCCCACTGTGATGTTTTCCACATATTGTTTTTATATCATTTTTTCACCCACTGTATGTCTGCACAATGCATGGGAAATATGTTTATTTGCTTTCTTGCAGAGATGAGAAGATTGATACCACTCTAATGCAGCTAGATAGCTTAGTTTAGAATATAGAATGGACACAAAGGGAAAGAAAGGGAAACAGCTAACCATGGCTCTGTCCAAAGTTAATAAAATACACCTTCCAGCACCTCTCCAGCTCACAGATTAACACATTACATGGCTTTATGCTAAGCTAAGCTAACCTGCTGCTGGCTGTAGCCTCATATTGACCTGGTAGATAAAAGAGTGGGATTGATCTTCTCATTTAACGCTAGTGAAGATGGCAAATATGCATATTTCCCAAAATGTCAAACTATTACTTTAAACGGCATTTTGTTTTTTAATGAGGCTACAAGCTTTAATTTATTATTCATATTACCATTATGTTCATTTTTTTAAAGAAAGTTTGTGTGCATGTGTCTGAAATGATTTGTCACCTCTCTTCTACACAAAAGACCAGACTATGCAGCAGCCAGAAATGGCACAAAAATAAGAAAAATCAAAGCTCAATTTTTCTGATTGTACCAGACTTATTGTAGTGACGTTTCTTTTGATCAAGCTATCCATCCCTGTCTGATTGCTCAGTCCAAAGCTGTTCTGATGTGATAGGTTCATGCAGTAGGGCAGCTGTCAGCTTGTGTATGTCTATGTGCTTTATGTTACTCAATGAGGCACATAGACATTACAATACATCATACACCACAGCCTTTCTATTGCCCCCAACCCTAAAGGTCTGATGCTCATTAATATTAACCATATTAAGCTGTATGAGCATTAGCATGCAGTGTGTAATGTCCTAAAAATCATCAGTGATTTTAACAAAAACAAACAAATGTGTTCATCACTGCTGTAAATTCTGTAATTCAGACAAGTGTCTTTGCCCCATTTGTGTCTTACTCTGTCAATACTGCCCGTGCAGTCCCATTATCTGTTCATGGGTGTCTGGGAGTATTGTATTTGCAGTTAAGGGCATCGATGTGTGACGATGTACATGTGAATTGGTGTATGAATGTGTGTCAGTGCGTGCTGTGTATGCTAAGCAGTTTATTTTGTCTGCACTGCATATCTTCTTGTTCACACACACACACACACACACACACACACACACACACACACACACACACACACACACACACACACACACACACA